>LPNX011185729.1:151070-164309 GCA_001517045.1 Pseudotsuga menziesii
TCACCCAAGCCAACACAGTTGGGTTTATCAGGCCATTAACAATAACAGATGCACTTATATCAATAATAAACGACCATTTCCAAGTTTCATTTCCAGTAGTAAGCTCTAATTCCACTACCCCATATCACACAAGAGACCACTCCCTTTTTTGAGTTGGCAGTCCAGAATGTCTCCTTCTCTGTGCTCTTTAGTAGAAGGTAGGATGAGCTCAAGCCATTTTCCATTTAGTGTACAATACCAGACTACATCTGTTTAGCCTGTCAACACAAGCGATATAAGCATATCCGTTAGCATTATTGCTCTAAAATTGTAATCATATTTCACATCATTCACTATTAAGTATTGAGACACTAGGAGTGTGTCCACTCCCTAGGGTGTAATCAATATTGAAAAACCCTTCCATGATCCGACATCGAAAAAGTGTGCACCCTTTTCCAATGTGTGCCATGTAGGCCTTATTCATACTCAAGCAATCGATCATCATGGAAATAAAATTAAAACATGTTCTGCATATTGAGTTTAACAATTTGACATGCATATTCTTGGCTAGGGTCACAGAACACTTATCCATTTGCCGATGCAGTATTCCTTCGTTAAGGAGGAATGGGAGCTCCCTTCTCTGAGTTGACAGTCCCTCAATTTTCCATCCCAATTCCTCTTTACATTTCTTATCCACACATATCTTACCGACATATCCTATACCATCTCACTCATGTTGCTTACCAAACATGTAGTGCCGATGAGAAATTTCCAAAATTCCCAATGGAGTTTCACCAGAAAGCCATTTCCAGATAAGGGAAAACCTTCCCATGAATTTTGGCTCCTGCAGGTCATCCCACATGATCTTCTTGCAGTGTGTACCCCTGGTACATTCATCAAATAGCCAAACAGTCAATCATTATCTGATAATACAATCCAAATTGATTGTTCCATAACCAAGCAATGACATTAGTAATTAAGTTCAATAGGAATTTGCAATTATGTTTACTACAAAAATTGATTCGCTTGGCAATGAGGTGATCCTCATTTGTGGGTCTCTTGTAAGCAGCACCACTATGCCCATTATGATCTTATGCTTACTAGCATAACATGAATACCCACTTACAATGAGTCCTCTTGACACAATCTTATGCAAGCCAATAGTGATTAGTAGTTGTCAGCAATTTCTCAAATCCAAAATTCACAAATTCAAATTTAACAACCCATTATGCATACAAACTATCTTCACAGCTATGAGAATATTCTCATGAGGTTTGGCTCTTTCACATGGTAGATTTCGGCCTTTGTCATGGTATTACCCAAATTGCCATGCCCCAAACAATCTACCAGAAACCTGAACCTCAGTCAGCCAAATACTTAGTAAGTCTTGATGCATATAACTTTTTCATTGCTGCAATAATCACTGAACCATTTTCAGAATTTATAAAATTCAAATACTTCCAGCTGTTAATCACATCAATACTACCAAAACTCGTTTACTTCACGCAATCATTATCATACTTTAAATTACAGGGTACAGTCACATCATTTATGCAATTGAATGAAATGTTTAGATAATTCTTACTTCACAAGCATATCATTTGTACCACCTTGCCCTTCCATAGAGCATTTCCAGCAACCAATTGATCATGACTACCCTCTTCATGCACTTACTATCCTGCATTCATAACAACTCTTGAAATGGTTCCAGAATTGTCATCAATTCATCCTTTCAGCCATTAGTTATTCATAATAACTCATGCACTATTTCTATGCATTCATGCATTTGCATCGCAACATTTGCACCCATGCTTATGTATGCATATCCACAACATTTATTCATACTTTTCATATGCATATATTCAATGCATAACCACAAGATTTATGAAATCTTTTAATGCATATCCAATCAATGCTACCTTGCATTGATTCAGGATTACTATGCATTCAAACATACCATGCATGGCCTAACCATGACTACTTCATATAGGATGCATTACTATAATCAAAACCATCAGTACTTACTTTCTTTGGGCTACTAAGCTCATAACAACCTGTGCATGATACATTTCTATATGAATGTAGTATAAATTTCAACTACCCACATGGTATGAAACCTCTTGATTTTACCACTGCATACAATTGTCATAATTAAACCATTACTTGCATGGATCCTACTTACACCCTTGACATTACCAGTTTGGTTGGCCTCTTGCAAGAGATTGCAGAAGTTTCTCACCAAATTTTGATCCTGGACTTGTTGCCTTATCCCTTTCTCCATAGGGTTGCTAGTCACATTCGTCAGCATCATCAACATATTCAACCATGTCCATGTTGTCGTTGGTTTTTCCACTAATGCCAACATCAATGCAATAATCATCATTAGTGGCTCATTATAATGTATAATTCTCACTATTCTTACCAACATGTAATATCCTATGCATGCAAGGCATATCCTCATACATTTCATGTATAAAACTTGTAATCATAATTATCAAGACAGGGTTTAAGGAAATTTCCCTTTTCAAGTCGCTCATCCTTGCATGGAACTCCTCTTCCACACAACAACTGGTTTGAATTCATGGTCTTGCTACCTCTAGGCATGCAATTCCCGGATTGTCCATATTGACAGTAGCACATTTCTTTTTCACACAATCACTGGTACTTTTCTGCTTCGCACTCAAATTCTGGTGACTCTCCCTTGTTCCCTACTGGATAAGCTTTCCAACGCCTATCCACATGATTCATTCTAACCTCGGCTGTGAAAACCACACCACTTAAAACATGAAAATGTATTCTGGTCTGAAATTTCAACCTTAGCCACCTGGAATTTTCTTCCTTTTCAGCCCTGTAATCCACTGGCAGTCTGCTGAAAATCCACTGGAACACTAGTTGGAATTTGCGGAAAATTTCACTGAAAAACAGTTGAATGCTACTTGAAAAATCCACTGGAAACCCTAATTTTTCTCTCCCTATCGGGTCTCTTTCCAACTAATTTTTCGACGTTTTGGCGGCCAAAAGCTCTAGTTTTCTCCGCGCTCTTCTGTGGCCTGTTCATCTATTTCCTTCCAACGTTTCGATGGCCAGAGCCACTGATTTTCTCCGCGGCTCGTCGACGATCGGTTCATCTATTTTCCTCCGTTGTGTCGGGCCTGTAGTGGTATAACACTTCGAACTTTATCGGCGATCAAAACGTCTAATTTCCTCCACTGCCCATCGGCGGACTCATCCACTAACATGCGCCTATTGCCGATAGCCTTAACACTTAGAAAAACATCGGCGAAATTTTTTCTTTTTCTCCTTCCTGCGACACTCAGTCGACTCTTTCATCAACTATTTCCCATTGACACTGCGGCTACTCCCTCAGCTAGTCATTGGCGATCCAGTCAACTAATCGTCGTCGATGGTCTTGTCGAAGTTTCATCAAACTAAGTTAGGTCGACGTTTCGGCAGCCTTCAGCTGATCTCCGTCAAAACTGTGGCTCCCGCATCCACTAAGTTTCGCCAATGGCCGACAATTCTCATACTTAGAAATTTTTTTGAAATTTCTTCCTTAACCTTCTTTCTGCCGCTTCATCGGCTCAAACGTCTTCTATTCTTTGCCGACGTTTCGACGCCTTCACTATCTATTTTTCGATGTTGCGGCTTCTCCATCAGTTAGTATCAGCGATCCAATCCTTAACCCTCACTGATTGTCGATGGTTTTATCGCTTCAGTTTTCCACCGCTCCGCATCGGCTGTTAGAACAACTATCTACTGTGGCATCAATGGTCGGGGACTCTACCCATCGGAAGATTAGTCCACTATACTTTTTCAATGGCGGGTGCATGAACCACTAATTCTTGTCGATGTTCATCAGCAACCAATACCACTAACTTCTGTCGATCGCCGATGATTTTCTCGCCTTAGAAAAAAATTTCAAATTTTTTCTCTCCGCCGTCGCTGTCGACGGTTCAACCAACTATCATCTTGTTTTTGCCACCGACGTTTCGGCGCTCACGTCCTCTAAGTTTTGCCGATGGCTGATGAAAACTTAGAGGAATTTCGCAATCTTCCTTCCATTGTCGGGTGAGCTTCAGACTACGCGTCCCGCTGCGTCGGAGGACCTTCCAACTAAGTGATCCACTGCATCGGAAGAACTTCTCACTGAGTTTTTCGATGAGCTGAAAATTTTGACACTTAATTTTTTTTGTGAATTTTCCTGTCATTCACCCATTTTCTCCTGGTTTGTTCTGGGCAGTAGGAAACCTGCCTCTGTTAACTGATCTTTCATGGCCCATTCAGGCCCATGTTGCAACCTGTAGCTCTGATACCATTCTGTAACATCCTCGACCCTCTGACCGGCGAGGAGGACTCTACCAAACAAACAAAAACCTTCGGGAAAATAGCCCTATGAACATGAACATGCATATAATGCTGAAATATAAAACTTAAAACATAAAACATACTAAGATGCAAAATCCTTCATATACATAGTAGAAGCAAACATATGTTCGTTTAAGCATACCACATGTTCATCATATTCATTAATCAGTGAATATAAATGCAGAGACATAATAGTCAAGAATACTTATCTCAAAAAGAATTCGTCCCACAACCAGCTACGTCGCTGCAACATTCCACCCAACCATAGGCCAGCATGCTCATCAATCTCTCAGCAACACTACCACCCCCGAGCTGGGCATGATTCCCCAAGGTATAAGGGTCAAGTAGGCTTTCACATAGCCAAGGTACACAAATAAGACAAGCCCACACAATAGGGTTTATCAGGCCGTCAAGGAGATAGGAAAGGCTAAATGCTAAGCTGGTGGCCTCAATGGAGAGCTAAGGACGCCTACACTAGAGTAACCCAACTTCTAAGACATCCACACACCTGACACCAGGAATCAGTCCTTTCTCTACTTCACAGTCCCTCAGGCCCTGACTTCCCTTTCCAATACTCTTCAAGGGCTGTGGAGAAGAAAGCCACCAGTCTAACTCTGTTTGAGTGGCTCCAAACACCAGTTTTCTCAAGCATACCCAGCCTCTAATCCTACTCTCAATAGTCTGAAGACCAACCACTGCATACTGCAGTAAAACAAACAGCTCATAGCTCTGTGAAGAATATGAAGACAACAGGGTGACAACCCAAAATGAAAAGGTGAACACATCTCAAGTCAACGAGACGACTCAGAGTTGTTCTTGGTCCTAGCGTGGCCAAAACAACTCAGTAGCAACCCCACAAGATAATTGCACACGCAGCAACCAAAACCAAGGAAATATCTACAACCCAATCCCATACTGAAACAATGGGAACCTTACACAGTCCACAGATGGGGAAGAAGATGGATTCCAAGCATTGACAGGGAAAACATATAAACAACAGAGTTGTGCCCCTTAGGCCGCTCTTCCAGCTTGCCGCATGAGATCACAATCCCCCAACCCCTGCGTGAGGTAAAACCATCCGATTTTCGGCCTGTGCTTGAGGATTAAACAAAATGATGGGGAAATTCCCCAAGCGGTGCGTGAGGAAAACCAAAACCCCCGAATTCCTGTGTGTGCCAAGGCGAAGAGAACAAACCCCCACCGGTGCAAGATGGTTAAGACAAAAACCCTCGATGGAGAACCCAACAATGCAAGAGGAAAACATAATCTCCCTCTGCGTGAGGGTGAGCAAGACCAAAACCTCTGAGGGAGTGGGATCGTGGGAGAGTGGAGTGAGTGGGAAGAATGGAAGGTCTCTCCTCTGCCCCCAGTGATGTGAAGAGGAAGAGTCCGCTGGTGGATTGGGCACGTGGGAAAGGACTGACAGTCCTACCACACCCACCACTACTTAGCAATAACTGCTCCCACACAACAGAAATTAAATGGGTGGTCGACACATGGAAAACTCCCAATGACCCCCATGGGTTGGACAACCCCCCCTTAACCCTAGGAATCATGCCCTTTTCATTTAACGTCGCATCGTCGTAGCTGGTTGTAGGTTTATTTTAATTGATGTGCATATTTACATGATGCCCAAAACTATAATGTGCCGGATAGCACGATATACCATTGGCAACGATCCCTATTGCCGAAGCATACACAACCAAATCGATGGTGGGGATTTTTCCTTTAGCTCCTCACCACGATTAATTACAACATATACATCATGTATCCTTTAATGCAAACGGGGTCAAAACCGAGACATTACACCAAGCAAGAGAATTTGGAAACAACAACTAACTTAACTATATAACTTGGATAAATACAAATTCATTAATTGAGCTCTAGTTCCTAAAATTGTTGAAACATGGTTGTAAGGGACATAAGAGACATTCCCTTCACAATAGAAACTAATGCAACGAACAACCTGTACAGGAAATAATAAAAAATATGAACCACTATAACTCTTTTTCAAGTCATTAATGGATTTTAGACTATATATAATCTACCACAGAAGGCACTAGTATGGTAAACAAACTATAGACCTTGCTTGACTGGTTCTAGCTCTCTTTTTCTCTGTGACAGTTTAAGAAGACTCATATGGGAAAAATTAATCTACTTCAGATGCTTGTATAGACAAAGAATGTAGATTAATCCCCGCTAAAAATTTTCTAAGAAAAAATGTTGTCAAGGTAAGAATCGAGACAATGTTTTCAAGGTAAGAATAGAGAGGCCCTTACCTTTACCATTTTGTGGGCTTTGTTAGTACGCCCACCTCGTTTGTTGCCATTAGTGTTTGGGATTTCCACGGGATTTCTCCATCACCAATACAGAACAAATACAATAGTCCATTGGCTCTTCTAGGTAGCGTAATTGGTAGCAACGATCATTACTCATTCTCATAACAACATTACCAAACAATTTAAGTGGAATACTAGTAATTGACTATTGACAGGAAATATAGCTTTGTGGTGAGGAAGGCGAGCGAAACCTCCAATCGATACCTTCACCATAGCATCGCAGATCGCCACGGATATGAAAATCCCATTTTAGGATTGTTGCAACTACCATATCCATCGTTAGCACCCAAACTAACCAAGCCCCTTCCCAAGAGCTCTGTAGTTGTGCTTGTCCTCATTCATCAGACTAGATTAGTCATTGGGACAAGTATGCATGGCTTAAACGTGGCGATGGACTACAATACGTATCATGGATTAAGCCCAGTGGTGGTAATTTCCTTGGGAATTGGGGATTTCAACGCATGGCTTCAACTTGCCATTTTTATTTGTTTTTGCTTTACTTAATTTTTTAATTTTTTTTTATGATGGGAATTTGTGCCGAGAAAAACGTAATACATGTCCACATTATATACAATTTTTCTCACCAAATTGCAAAAATCAATGATATCTTCCCACTTATTTCCCTTAGTATTTGTTCTAGGTCTGTTTCATTCTAATAGCAAGATGCCACTCAATCAAGTGAGTTCTTAGGTTGTGGTCATTTAAAAAAAAATTAAAATACCTCATTTATATTTGAGATTGAAAATAAGCCGTAGCTTATAATTCATTAAGGCAAATAATCAATTTCATTAATGTTTGTTTAGAGCATGAAATTTAAGGGGAGTTCGCATATTTTGGTTATCATTCCAATGCAAATGGCGAACATGGACACACCATCTTAATTTTAAAGACTTAGAGAAACCAAGTTTAAGTGAATTCATCAACGTTTTATGCAACTCAATTTGATATTCATAAAAATATATCTATGTTGATATTAAAAAAATATGAATTAAACTTATTGTTTATATTTTATATTATATATAAAGCTTTTATTTATTATCTTAATAATTAAGAATATCTATGTTGATAATGAGAAAAAGTACAATGGTATTTATTGATATTATATAGGAATATTTTGTTTATTGTCTTAATAATTAAGAGCTTAACAATCTAATGATTCATTATTATAATAATATGTTTATTATGAACTTTGATTTTTCGTTGAACTTTGTTCACATCTAGTGGAAGTACATATCTCCTTATTAGTTTCGGCCTTTGGTAAGTTCATAAAAACCTTTATAATTCACAATTTTCTTTCGTTGTTGATTCCTTTTATAAGGATGCCAAGAGTTACAACTCATAAGAATACTAGGAAGGGATTATATATGAAAATTCCAAGAACATGGAATATAAAAGCACTCTTATGCTGGCAGCATGTACTTTACATATACTAGAGTATGTGTGTATATATAAGAATACTTCAAAGGGTTATACATGCAATTCTCAACTGCCAACTATATTTTCCTTCACAGAGTAAAATTTCGATCATATATCTATATGTTCGTACACTTTTTTTCTCATTTGACAAAGTTATTAACATATATATAAAGTAGGCACATGGATAAATCATAATAGGCATTAACAACTACACTTAACTATTTTATATAACAACTCTATTGATAAAATTCAAAACACAGATTAAAGTTTCCATGTGTGTTACTAGGCGTCTTCCTACATGTGGCCTCCATAAAGAGGATATCCAGAATAATTCCATGAGCATAACGCTTGGTATGTTATATAATCATACCTATATATAGAAAACCATGTATATAGTTATAAACTATGAAGTTATGTGATGTGTCTTTAGGTAGATAATTAATAAGTACAGCATATTGTTTGCTTATCTCTTCTCTATAAGCTTAAAATAAGTTGATTTGATATCAAAAAATCTTGGAGCGAGTCCTCTTTTTTGGATAACCCATACCAGTAAAGGGGCAAGCGCAAACCCTTCAACAAAATGATACAAACTCAACAATGCATAGAGATTATGGGTTTGATAGTACAATACAAATTGTAGATTGCATTCATCATGAACAACATGATAGTTCTTTTTCTAACACCTTTAATAATGTTATTATGATTTTTATGGTTTCGAACGAATATATTGTTACGTTTGATCCACAAACTTTCCTTCCCATTACACATCCAAACACATCAGGCCACAAATGACGCACTTACTTTTGTGGATTGCTTATAATCTCTTACATACATAGAAACTTAGAGACTTCTTGCTATTGATCCGCAAAGTTATCTGAGGGGACGACTGAGAAGCCATCACTGCTTTTCGCCAGGAAATATGCATCCAGTGCAAGATGCTACACACATGAAAATGATGACCATGACGTAATGGTGCACAAGAAATCATAATCAATTAATGCATAAAATGGAACCATCGAGCTAATGAGCTCAATGTGAATACTTGAGCTAATAGGATTGAACCAAAAGCAACTTCGTGGGAGGGAAATGGTTTCGATGCCCTGCTGCATCCTCCAGCTAAGCCTCCCTCAACCAAAGTATCCCACCACCACAACTATTATGTCAGCATGAGTCCCCCATCAATGCGTTAACCCCCCTTAGACATTGCCAACTGTGTTGCATGCAAACACTAAGTAGGTTGCGTTAACCCTTAGACATTGCCAACTATGGTGCATGCAAACACTAAGTAGGTAGATAGTGGGACAACTTTTTGGTAATTTTTGTTCATAAAATAAAATATTTCTTAGTTGTCACTACCTTTACCTCCGCCACCATAAGCTAGTAACAATAGGTGCTCGACCATGAGTGATAGGGGACATGTTTGATTACAAAAATAAAAACACTTGGTGACCATGCATGCTCAAATCATTGTATTGTGCAAGCTGTGAATTATAACCATTCAAAATGTTATTTTGCCATATATAAAATCGAACATGAATATAAGAATTCGAAAGGTCAAATGAAATGTTGAAAATGATCACATATTACCAAACATTTCTTTTAAACAATTACCAATTTACCATTAATGAATTCTACAGGTCAAATGAAATGATGAAATGATCACATATTTGATTTGTTTTATTATAATCTTTTATACTTTCTGGACCAGGTTTTTTTAATTATGCCATCTATGTCTACATAGATTTCAGATTTTCAATTCAGATACCAATGTTTTAGTAAAGCCATCTTCAAATAGGCTTCAATTGCTTCTCGATGAGATGAAAATATTGAGATAGTTGCAAAACAAAGAACCAAAAACCTTTGTCTTGTGGAGTAAAACTCGTATTCAATAGAACCCTCCTGTCCTTGGCCTTCCCAAACCAGTGTGAACTAAAATTGTGCAGCAATCCATCTCTGCAAATACTCATGTAAATATACAATCAACTCCCTGCTAACATGCATCAAACAACTCTCTGTCTCAATCACTCGCCCCATAGATATTATATTTCTATGATTTCAAACAACAGAACTAGAAAGCATACAGTAGGAATCATTATAACGAGCAGTTACTTACCTTATTGATCCATCATACTCTTCGCATCATCCATTTTCATTATATAGCTTTGTAGATTGTTTGAGTTCCCTTCGTGCAACAGCTTCTATGGTAATGCCATTTACTTACTTTGAAGCATATTTGATTCTATGAAATAAATTATCAAACCATTTGCATCCAATCAGTCAACACCCATTAAAATACAAAAATACCCAACAAAAAAACTATTCAAATATAGAACTTCTTCTCTTGTATGCCATTTAACTTACTTTGTTTTTATTTCTTCATTAACAGCCTCAACGGCCCATCATTGAACATAGGCTTTCAATTTACGTAAAAACGATAGTTACACAAACGAGTACCAAACATGATCTACACACAGCTTAGGCACCTATCCATCTATCATTCCTTAGACGAATACCAAATATGAACTACACAAGTAGCTTAGGCACCTATCCATCACTAATAAAGCAAAGAAATCACCTTAAAAAAAGAAAATAATACATAAATATAAAATTACAACATACCAACCTCGCCCAACCACGGGTATGGCTACCATGCAACACTTGTTTTTCATATGACGGGATTATAGAAAGTGATCCTCAATAAATATGAGTTGATCGATATATCGGCTACTATTGAAAGTGAGATGTAGATTTTAAATTATGTTTTCATTTTTATCTTTTTAATATTCTTATCTCATAGTGATACCAATGGGTGTTGAGGTAAGAAACCAAAAACTTAAGTGGAAATTTCATTTGAAGAAATGAATAGTTTAAAATTGGTTGGAGGCATTTGGCTACATGTTATAGCATTTTTCTCATTCTAATATCAACATATGTAGGGTTATTTTTTAATAATAAATGATGTATGTTTTTTATTTTTTATTTTTAAATTTAATTATGTGTATATCAAAGATGATGCAAATAAGTATGATAAAAATTGAAGCATGATACTTTATTGGGTTAGCTTAAGTGGATTTTCACGTCTCCACCTCTCGACTCGACAAAAAGGACGCGAATCATAGAGCTATTAGCTATCAACCCCGAGCTGCTAAGCCCCATGAACATATATATATAATAAAAATGTATAATGCAGTGGAATAAAAACATGCATAGATGAAAATCATCATAATGCATACACATGTGTATTATTACTTAACATATAGCGAAAGCAAATACATATCATTCACACATTTAAGCATTCATCATGTTCATTTACAAAACAATACAATTGCAAGGGTTTAAGTACAAGAATATACTTATCTGTAACAGAAGCTTGTCCCACAACCAGCTACGTCGCTGCAACGTTCCACCCAACCATAGGCCAGTGTGCTCATCAATCACTCAGCAACACTGCCACCCCCAAGTTGGGCATGATTCCACAAGGAATAAGGAGAAACTAGCAGGCTCACACGTAGACAAGGATACACAACTCAACCAAGCCAACACAGTTGGGTTTATCAAGCCATCAAGGAGCTGGAGAAGTTGGTTGCTAAGCTAGTGGGCTCACTGAAGAGCTATGGACACCTACACAAGAACTAGCCTGACTTATAAACCATCCACACACACCCAACACAAGGAAGCATCCCCTTCTCTGCTACACAGTCCCTCGAGCTATGTCTTCCCTTCCATTGCTATTTAGGGGGTGCAAAGAAGAAAGCCAGCCCTCTAGCTCTGTCTGTGAGGCTCCTGCACACACTAGGTTTATCAAGCAGACTCAGACCCCATTTCCACTCCCAATTCAATGCCAGCCAAAGCCAAAATATACACCCACAACACAATACGATTTCTGGGTTTGCAGAAAAATAGTATGGGCAACAAAAACAAATTGCCAGGATGGGTAAAACAGCCCCCTAACAACAATTTGATTTCCAGGAACGTTTTGGCCCTAACGTGGCCAAACGGACTCAACAACACCCAAAATCATGGGTCTCTTCTTCCCCTCACTAAGCATTGCCAGAAAATGATTTCCAGCTTGGAAACAATGGGGGAAAATGCAGCAAAAACGTGGGAAAGGAAACTCAACCACTGATAATCACCAAAAAACGATTTACCAGCCTGAGAAATATGAGGTAACATCAAAAAATGTGAATGGTTTCACACACAGGAAGTTCCAGCTGCCTCCCAGGGATCCACGTGAAGGAAAAATGGTGGTGAAAACATGAAAACATGAAAGCATGGTAGAATGGCATACGTTTTTGGGTTTTTACTTGCCCTTGGAGTCAAAATGCATTTCCCAAAAATCGATGGCTTCTATAATTCGAATTTTGGGATGTCATACCTTGCCCATCCCATGCAATAACCAACTCAACCAACTTCTAGCAGTAATAAATGATTGGGTGAATAAGACAAGAAAGGTAGTTGACAGTTTGGTGGGTTCTCCCTTTGATATTTGGCTTTTCCCCATTGGTCCCAATGGTTAAATATTCCACCCCCTTATCCTTAGGAAATCATGCCCCCCATCTCATTATTTGTTGCATTGACATAGCTAGTTGTGGGATTTTAACTAATCGCATATTTACATGATGATTCAAAATTATATTGTGCCACCTAACACAAAATACCATCGACAACAATTTTAATCGCTAAAACATAAAATGCTAAATCGATGGTGGGGCTTTTGCCTTTAGCTCCACACCATGATTATTTACAATATATACATCATATACATTTTAATGCAAACGGGGTCAAAACTGGGGTGTTACATTCCCCTCCCCCTTCAATAGCACTGTCCTCAGTGCTTTACAAAATTGAACAAAAATGCTACACTGGCATCACCTCAGTGCTCCACAAAATTGAGCAAAAATGGATGTGCCAATTGCATGGCATCCTCCAACTCCCATGTAGCCTCTTCAGGAACGTAGTGCTCCCATTGCACCTTTACCTGCCCTATGGCTCGGTTCCAGATCATTGTGACCTTCTTGTTGAGGATGTACATTGGCTCGATTTGGAACTCTCCCTCGGGTTCCACCTTAATCACATCCCAATTTATCACATGGTTAGGATCATGTACATATTTCTTAAGCAAAGAAACATGAAAAACATT
>LPNX011185729.1:164324-230337 GCA_001517045.1 Pseudotsuga menziesii
AAGTCTATATGCAACTGGCCCTATTATTTCAAGCACTTCAAACGGCCCACAATATCTAGGTGACGGCTTGGCACAACTCCCAAGCTTCAAGGAACTCTTCTTTTCCCTCACTTTGAGGTAAACATTATCCCCAACACTGAACTCTCTGTTCACCCTATGCTTATCTACATATGTTTTTTGTCTATCCTAAGCTGCTTTCAGATTCTGCCTGATCTTTACAACCTCGTGCTCCATCTCCTTGAGCAGTTCTGGCCCAAGCACAATCTTGTTCACTGGATTATCCCAAGTCACTAGTGTCCTACACCTTCTTCCATACAAAGCTTCATAAGGACTCATCCCCAAGGATGCATGTTGTCCATTGTTATAAGAAAACTCCACCAAGTGTAAATAATCTTCCCACTTTGTTGGTTTTTCCATCACATACATGCGAAGCATGTCATCAAGCACCTAATTTACTCTCTTTCTGCCCATCAGTCTGAGGATAGTAGGCAGTGTTGAAGTTCAGCTTTGTACCGAAATTAGGAAACAACCCCTTCCAAAAATTGGAAGTGAAATTGACATCTTTTTCAAAAACTATTTCCTTAGGCAATCCATTCAATTTGAAAATCTCCTTCATGAAGATCTTTGCAATGTCATCAGTCTTGTGCGTAGACTTAACCGGTATGAAATGTGCTGCCTTTGTCAACTTGTCCACCACAACCATGATGGAATCATGTTGTCTCCAAGTCATTGGCAATCCTGTAATAAAATCCAAGGAAATAACTTCCCATTTCCATTCTGGAACTGGCAAATGCTGCAACAAAATTGTAGGGTGTTGATGCTCAACCTTTACCTGCTGACATTTCATGCACCTTGAAATGTACTCAGCCATGTCCTTTTTCATTCCTATCCAAAAATACCGCTTTCTAGCTGTAGCAATTGTCTTCTGATATCTTGGATGACCAAAATATGGAGCTTGATGGATCTCATCCATAACAATTCTCCTCAAATATTCTACATTTGGAATATAAACCCTGCTCTTATAGGTAAGAAGCCCATCTTCTTCCAATTTGTATCCCTCATACCTCTTCTCAAGGATCTGCTGCTGCAATTTGTCTTTTACCTGCTCATACATTTCATCTCCATCAGTATGATTAACAATTTGTTGTCTCAAATCTTCTTGACAAATACTAATAGATGCCACATGCATTTCCTGTACCTTCCTGCTGAGTGCATTAGCTACCTTATTATCTTTTCCCTTTATGTGCTTGATTTCGAAATCAAACTCACATAAAATCTCTAGCCATCTCGCTTGCCTAGCATTTAACATTGGCTGATCAAACAAGTAATTCAGACCACAATGGCCTGTCCTTAGCTGAAATCTTCTGCCCATCAAGTAATGCCTCCACATCTTAAGAGCATGTCCTATGGCTGCAAGCTCTAGATCATGAGTAGCATAGTTCTTCTCATGCTCCTTCAGCTTTCTTGACTCATAACATATCACATGGTTGTCTTGCATAAGGAATTCTCCAAGCCCTTGTCCGCATGCATCAGTACACACCACAAAATATTTCTCTGGGTCTGCAATCTTCAAGACTAGTGCACTTGTGAAAAGATTCTTCAACTGTTGGAAGCTTTCTTCACACCTCGGTGTCCATTCAAACTTTATTCCCTTCTTTTGTAAAGAAGTGACTAGATGTGCAACCTTGGAGAATCCTTCAATGAATCTCCTATAGTATCCTGCAAGTCCCATAAAATATCTTACATTTGTCACATTTCTCTGAGTAGGCCAATTCATAATGGCTTCAATCTTTTCCATGTCTACAGATATGCCCTCATTTGAGATAATGTGACCCAAATAATGAATCATATCTCTGTAAAAGTCACACTTGCTCAACTTTGCATAAAACTTATGCTCCCTAAGCAATTGCAATGTCAACCTCAAATGTTCTTCATGCTCTTCCTATTCTTAGAATAAATAAGAATGTCATTAAGGAAAACAAGAACAAACTTGTCCAAATACCTGCTGAAGACACTATTCATAAGGCTCATAAATGTAGTCGTTACATTTGTGAGACCAAATGGCACCACTACAAACTCATAATGTCCATACCTTGTTTTGAAGGTTGTCTTATGAATGTATTCATCCTTGATTCTCACCTGATGGTAACCAGACCCCAAGTCAATCTTGGAAAATACATTTTCTCCTCTCATTTGATCAAAGAGGTCATCAATCCTAGGCAAAGGGTATTTGTTCTTCACAATAACCTTTTTCAATTTTTTATAATCAATACACAACCTGAGTGTACCATATTTCTTCTTCACAAATAGAATTGGTGCTCCCCAAGGAGACACACTTGGCCTGATATACTTCTTCTCCAACAACTCTTGCAGTTGCATCTTCAGCTCTAGCATTTTTGTTGTACTCATCCTGTAGGGTGTCTTGGAAACTGGTGCTGCTCATGGCACAAGTTCAATTCTGAAATCAATGTCTCTTTTTGGAGGAAGCCCTCGAATCTCATCAGGAAACACATCCCTAAATTCCTACAATACCTTATAGTCCTGCAACCTAATAGTTTCATTCTCTGTTGCCTCCAAAACATGAGCTGCATACACTCTGCAACCTTTCCTACAACACTTCTTTAGCTACATAGCTGAAATATGCCTAACCGAAATCACCTTTGGAATGCCTCTTACAACTTGTGGGTTCCCTTCTTCATCCATGCATTCAAAATTCTTATTATAACAGTCAAGCTTTACCCTGTGAGCTTCTAACCAATCCATTCTGATGACAACATCATAGGAACCAAGTCGTAGAACATTCAGATCTACACAAGTGACCAATCCATTCATAACCAATGGACATTTCTCTACCACTTCACTAACCTTCCTCTTAGTTCCAATGGCTAGCTGAACTAACCAATATTTGTTATGCTTTACTTTCTTAAAAGAAAAAATATCCACTACTCTAGGAGTAATGTAATTGTGAGTAGAACCAGGGTCAATCAAAATAGAAATCTATTTCTCAACAATCTTACCTGCAACTTCAACCACAGTTGACTGGTGATCTTCCTGACGGTCCTCCAGTGCTGCATAAATCGTAGGGACAGCTCTTGCTACTTGACCCATTGTTTCTGCCTCTTGAATTTTGTAAGATGGCCTTGCATTCTCATTCTCAAGTGGACAATTCCTATGCATGTGGGGTCCTCCACATTTCCAACATTGGAGTGGTCCTCTGTTCTGCTGTGGTTCTCCAAGATTTTCTCCCAACACTCTGGCTTGATGCTTCTCAACTTGGGATGGTTGCTTCTACTGATTCCTAAAGTTAGAAGGTTTGAAACCTTTCTTCCTTTGATAAGAATTCTCATTCTTCTTGTCCTTCCATGTCTTATGATAATCAGGTTTTCCTTTGCTTTGCTCATAGCAATACTTAGACTTCCTTATTGCTTCTTCCAGATTTCTAGGTTCATAAAACTCAATTATGTCTTTGTAAGACTACGACAATCCACTCAGGAAACTGTAATACCCCAGTTTTGACCCCGCTGCATTAGATGTATATGATGTATATATTGTAAATAATCATGGTGAGGAGCTCAAGGCCAAGGCCCCACCATTGATTGGTTATGCCATGTTTCGGATTTAAATTGTCACCGATGGTATATCGAGGCATGCGGCATACATATGGAGTTTTTTCATCATGTAAATATGCATCTTTAATTAAATAACCCGACCAACTACGTTCGCAGCAACTAAATTGAGAAGGGGCATGATTTTCACAAGGATAAGGGTGGGGAAATTGTCAAACCTTGAGCCATGAGGGAAAAACCCATGTGTCACCACCTTGTCTTACCCAACCACCTCCATTAAGCATTGTTGCTGGTAGTTGGGGAAGTTATGGCTGAGAGTGGAGTGTGGCAGGACTGTCAGTCCTTGCCCACACGCACACTCCACATGTGGTTGACTTCACAATGGCAAAAGAAACCACTGCCATCACTCCTGCAGACATACACTCTCTCCACGACAGTGCTGAAACACTCACGCACTCACCACTTGCGACTCTCCATTCTCTGTTCATCCTCACGCAAGAGCAGAAGTCTGGTTCATTCTCACGTGCAGGATTTTTCCTGGTTTTTGGGCTCACACAGCGAGCTGGGGGCCGTGCTCTTTCACCCACGATTTGTTGTGAAGGGCCATTCACATTTTCGACTGTATGACCTCCTCACAGACTGGTAAGGTCGTGTAATTTTCCCATCATTTTAATGTTGAGATTGGAACTGTTGTTCTTCCCGTGAGTTATGGTCGTCGCTGTTCTCCTCAATATTTGTTGTGATTGTTGTGGTCTTCTTTATATTTTGGGGATAGGAGTCTGTTCATTTCACGCATAAGATGAGAGATTGTATTTCTTCTCCAGTGTGGTCTGGGTAAGTCTCCCTGGTGGCTTCGTTGCCCAAGGGCGGGCTGTTGTTTTCCCCATGTTGCGAGCTGCGCTCACTGATACGTTTCGGGAATGTTGTTTTCCCCATGCCGTGAGCCGTGGTTGCTATTACACTTTGAGGCTGCTGCGGATTGTTTGGAGTCGTCTTCCCTATTTAAGCTATAATAGATGATTAGTTGCATGTGTGCAATGGTTGGTATTCAGACTGTGTTGGGAGCAGGGATGGGGGCTTGGTTTGCTTGATAAACTTGGTGGGTTTGGAAACCACACAGACAGAGCTACAGGGTTGGATTTCTTCTCCACAACCCCTGAATAGCACTGGAAGGGAATGCAGGGCCTGAGGGACTGTGTAGAAGAGAAGGGACTGATTCCTTGTGTTGGGTGTGTGTGGGTGTCTTAGAAGCCAGGATAGTTCTGGTGTAGGTGTTCTTGGCTCTGTAATGAACTCACCAGCTTAGCAGTTAGCCTTTCCCAGCTCCTTGATGGCCTGATAAACCTGACCATGTTGGCTTGGCTGTCTTGCTGATGGCCTGATAAACCCAACTGCGTTGGCTTGGTTGTGTTTTATGTATCCTTGGCTATGTGTAAGCCTGCTTGTTCCTTATTCCTTGGAGAATCATGCCCAGCTCGAGGGTGGCAGCGTTGCTGAGAGATTAAGGAGCACGCTGGCCTATGGTTGGGTGGAATGTTGCAGCGATGTAGCTGGTTGTGGAACGAGTTCTTCATAAGATAAGTGATCTTGTCCATTTCGCTTATGCAATCATATTTTCTGTTAATGAATGTGATGAACATGTTGAATGCTTGTAGGAATGTATGTTTGTTTCTGCTGTGTATGATAAATAATTGCATCTGTGTATGTTCCACTTCAATGCATCTTGTTTTCAGTATTCTGTTTCAGCATTTTTATTCAAGTACATGTTCATGGGGCTGGTAGCCCGGATGGTTAACGCCATGGTAGCGTCCTCTTCGCCAGTCAGAGGGTTGGGGACGTGACAGTGTGGTATCAGAGCTCATGTTGCAGCATGGTCCTGAATGGACCATGAAGATGCAGGGACAGAAGCAGGATTTCTTTCTGCCCAGCAGAGATCAAAAGTTGATGACAGGAAAACTTCCACAAATTTGTCTAAGTGTTGAACAGTCGGTTCATCAGAACACTTAGTGGGAAGGACTTCCGATGTAGCGGAGGAGCTAGGCAGAAGCATACTCAACGGAGGACATTTGGAAGGAAAATTGCGGAAAATTTTTCTAAGTGTTCAACGTCCGTCGGTGGAAAAAAGTCGACTGAGCGCCCGCCGTTGCGGATGGCTAGACAACTACGCGTCCGACGGATAAGGCCTCCAACCGCTGACGCCATAAAGAAAGTTTAAAAATTTTTCTAAGGCCTGAAATCGTCGACTATCGGAAGAAGATAGCATTTCGTGTGCCGCCATTTCGGAAGCCAAGAGCACTAGTCTTTCGACGAGAAAAGACTGCCGATACTGAACAGGTTATGCCTCAGCAAATTGGGCCGCTGATCGGGAGAAGATCGAAGATGATGAGTCACCGTTGCGGCTACTGATGGAACTATTTCACCGATGAAAAGAAGAGAATGGACCCGATCAAGCGGTGAAAGGGAAGACTAAAGGGGGAAAATTTCAAAAAAATTTCTAAGTCCTGGAGTCGTCAGCCATCGGCGATGGTTAGTGCATAGAGATTCCGACAGCCGATGAGTTATGGTCCGCGGAACCCGCAGTGGGACCACTACCCACTGTTGCAGCTGCTTAATGAACTATCCTCCCGATGAACAGTGCACCCGATCACCGATGAACAGTGGAGGAAGTTAGTCGTGCCGACAGCCAAAACGTTAGATTGATAGTTGGAATGAGACCCGATTCTGCACAGGGAAATTTTGAGTTTTTCAAGTGGGATTTTCGAGCAGATTTTGACTGTTTTTCAGTGGGATTTTCAGCCATTTTTTAGTGGATTTTCAGGGCTGAAAATGAGAAAGTGGCAGCGATCTTATGTGCCATATTGCACGAAAATCATAGATTTACAACAACAACAACAAAAACGAGGGCGCTGCCCTCGACCCGCCCTGCAGTGGCTGAAGCCACAAGGGGGCAAGCCCCCTTGACCCCCGAAGACAGATGTTCTTTGAGGAAGAAAATTCTATGTTTTGGGAAAACTTGTAATTTTATAATTTTTCCAGGAGAGTGTAAGTGATTCTGATCTATATCAATATTATGCATCTAACAGTTGTGTTACTAACACATTTGCAGAATCATAGTCACCTTCAAGGGTAGTATTCCAGGTAGTGTAGTTTGATAAGTAAGTGGTGGCTCAGTTATGAGAACCCATGATGGATATGATGCTCAGGATTCTTATGAGCGTGCGCAAGATGCCATAGGAGAAAATGTAGGTAATGAAAATGATGACATAGAGTCTAATGGAAGGAGATTCCAAAATACATTGTCAGATGTTGCAGCCACCATGAGAAGCTTGATCAAAGCCCAGGAAGAGCAGCATCAATTGAATGATGATATGTTGCAGAGTTTGACAGACTTGCAGAGAAAGATAGACTCTGGATGAGGTACAGCGAGACCAGAAGGAAGTAAGAGTAGTACTAGGAGACGGAGAAGGACTTCTAGTGGTTCATCTGACTCTGAAGAATCCAATGGGGATTCAAGCTCTTCTTCTCGTAAAAGGAAAAGAAGGAGGAACCATAAGGATCACTCTCGGGATGAATTTAAGAAAGCTAAACCTCCTACATTTGATGGTGAGGTAAAGACTAGACAAGAGGCTGAAGCTTGGCTTCTTGGGATAAAGAAGTACTTTCAAGTGCATGATTATTCAGGAAACATGAAGGCAAGAGTTTCCATATTCAATCTGAATGGAAGAGCATCCATTTGGTGGGAACACTTCAAGCAAGTAAAGAGGATCAGTGAAAGGAGACTTAAGTGGAAGCAGTTCAAGAAGTATTTCAAGCAGAAATACCTCTCTGACAGGTATTATGATGACAAGATTAAGGAGTTCCATGAGCTGAGATTGGGACACCAGACTATGGAAGAATATGCGAATAAGTTTTTGGAGCTATTGAGGTATGTCAGGTACATCAGAGATGAAAAGGTGAAGGTCCAGCGTTTCTGAGTGGATTACCTCAGTCTTACAAAGATAGAATTGAGTTTTATGAATCTAGAACTCTTGAAGAAGCAATAAGAAAAGCTAAGTATTGCTATGAGCAAAGCAAAGGTAAGCCGGATTACCATAAGGCATGGAAGGACAAGAAGAATGAGAAGTTTGACCACAGAAAGAAAGGTTTCAAACCTTCTAACTACAGGAATCAGCAGAAGCAGCCATCCCAAGCTGCAAGTAAGCCAGTCGAAATGACAGGAGAAAAGCCTAAAGATCCACAACAGAATAGAGGGCCACTCCAATGTTGGAAATGTGGAGGACCCCACATGCGCAGGAATTGTCCACTCAAAAATGAGAGTGCAAGGACAGATTATAATGTTCAAGAAGTAGAAACAGTGGGACAAGTAGCAAGGGCAGTCCCTAGGATTTATGCAGCACTGGAGGACCACCAAGCAGATCACCAGTCAGTTGTGGTTGAAGTAGCAGGTAAGATTGTTGAGCAACCTGTTTCTATTTTGATTGACCTTGGTTCCACTCACAGTTACATTACTCCTAGAGTAGTGGAGAATTGTGCTTTTAAGAAGGTAAAGCATAGGAAGTCTTGGTTAGTCCAGCTAGCCACTGGAACTAAGAGAAAGGTTAGTGAAGTGGTGGAGAAATGTCCATTGGTCATGAATGGATTGGTCACTTGTGTAGATCTGAATGTTCTACCACTTGGTTCCTATGATGTTCTCATTGGAATAGATTGGTTAGAATCTCATAGGGTGAAGCTTGACTGTTACAATAAGAATTTCGAATGCATGAGTGAAGAAGGGAACCTAGTAGTTGTGAAAGGCATTCCAAAGGTGATTTCAGTACGGCAGGTTTCGGCAATGTAGTTAAAGAAGTTCTGTAGGAAGGGTTGCCAGTTGTGTGCAACTCATATTTTGGAGACATGAGGAGATGAAACTTCGAGGTTGGAGGACTATCAGGTGTTACAGGAATTCAGGGATGTGTTTCCTGATGAGATTCCAGGGCTTCCTCCAAATAGGGACATTGAATTCACTATTGAACTTGTGCCAAGATCAGCACCAGTGTCCAAGGCACCCTACAGGATGAGTACACCGGAGATGCTAGAATTGAAGATACAACTGCAAGAGTTGTTGGAAAGGAAGTATATCCGACCGAGTGTGTCTCCTTGGGGAGCACCAGTTCTGTTTGTAAAAAGGAAAGATGGTACACTTAGGTTATGTATTGATTACAGACAATTGAACAAGGTTACTGTGAAGAATACATATCCTTTGCCTAGGATTGATGACCTCTTTGATCAAATGAGAGGATCAAAGGTATTTTCCAAGATTGACTTGAGGTCTGGTTACCATCAGGTGAGAATCAAGGATGAAGACATTCATAAGACAACCTTCAGGACAAGGTATGGGCATTATGAGTTTGTAGTGGTACCATTTGGTCTCACAAATGCACCAGCTACATTCATGTGCCTTATGAATAGTGTCTTCAGCAAATATTTGGACAAGTTTGTTCTTGTTTTCCTTGATGACATTCTTGTTTACTCTAAGAATGAGGAAGAGCATGAAGAGCATTTGAGGTTGACATTGAAATTGCTCAGGGAGCATCAGCTGTATGCCAAACTAAGCAAGTGTGACTTCTATAGAGATAGAATTCAGTATTTGGGTCACATTATCTCAGAGGAGGGTATATCTGTGGACCCTGAAAAGATTAAAGCCATTATGAATTGGCCTACTCCAAGAAATGTGACAGATGTAAGATCTTTTATGGGACTTGCAGGATACTACAGGAGATTCGTTGAGGGATTTTCGAAAGTTCTACATGCCTTCACTTCTTTGCAAAAGAAGGGAATGAAGTTTGAATGGACATTGAGGTGTGAAGAAAGCTTCCAGAAGTTGAAGAATCTTCTCACCAGTGCACCGGTATTGAAGGTTGCAGATCCAGAGAAAGATTTTGTGGTGTGTACCAATGCATGCGGACAAGGGCTTGGAGGAATCCTTATGCAGGTTAACCACGTGTTATGTTATGAGTCGAGAAAGATGAAGGAGCATGAGAAGAACTATGCCACTCATGATCTAGAACTTGCAGCCATAGTACATGCTCTCAATATGTGGAGACATTACTTGATGGGTAGAAGATTCGAGCTCAGAACAGATCACTGTGGACTGAAATATTTGTTTGAGCAGCCTACTCTGAATGCTAGGCAAGCAAGATGGCTAGAATTTTTATGTGAGTTTGATTATGAAATCAAGCACATAAAGGGAAAGGAAAATAAGGTAGCTGATGCACTCAGCAGGAAGATGCAAGGAATGCATGTGCCATCCCTTAGTATTTTCCAATCGGATTTGAGGCAGCAGATTGTTAATCATGTTGCTGGAGATGAATTGTATGAAAAGGTAAAAGACAAATTGCAACAGAAAAGTCTTGAGAAGAGGTATGACGGATATAAATTGGAAGAAGATGGACTTCTCCCTTATAAAGGTAGAATTTATATTCCGAATGTAGCAGATTTGAGGAGAGTTGTTATGGATGAAATCCATCAAGCTCCGTATTCTGGTCACCCAGGGTATCAAAAGACAATTGCTATAGCTAGAAAGCAGTACTTCTGGCTAGGAATGAAAAGGGATATGGCTGAGTACATTTCGAGGTGTATGAAATGTCAATAGGTAAAGGTTGAGCATCAACATCCAGCAGGCTTGTTGCAGCCTTTGCCAGTTTCGGAATGGAAATGGGAAGTTATTTCCATGGATTTTATTACAGGATTGCTGATGACTTGGAGACAACATGATTCCATCATGGTTTTGGTGGACAAGTTGACTAAGGCAGCGCATTTTATACCGGTTAAGTCTACGCATAAGACTGATGACATTGAAAAGATCTTCATGAAGGAGATTTTCAGATTGCATGGATTGCTGAAGGCAATAGTCTCCGACAGAGATGTCAAGTTCACTTCCAACTTTTGGAAGGGGTTGTTTACAGATTTGGGTACAAAGCTAAACTTCAGCACTGCATACCATCCTCAGACAGATGGGTAGACAGAGCAAGTTAATCAGGTGCTTGAGGACATGCTTCGCATTTATGTAATGGACAAACCAACCAAGTGGGAAGATTACTTGCACTTGGTAGAGTTTGCTTATAACAATGGACAACAGGCATCCTTGGGGATGAGTTCATATGAAGCTTTGTATGGAAGAAGGTGTAGGACACCTATGACTTGGGATAATCCATTGAACAGGATTGTGCTTGGACCAGAATTGCTCAAGGAAATGGAGCAAGAGGTTGTAAAGATAATGCAGAATCTGAAAGCAGCCCAGGACAGACAAAAAGCTATGCAGATAAGCATAGGGTGAATAGGGAGTTCAGTGTTGGGGATCATGTTTACCTCTGAGTGAGAGCAAAGAAGAGTTCCTTGAAGCTTGGAAGTTGTGCCAAGCTGTCACCAAGATATTGTGGGCCGTTTGAAGTGCTTGAAAGAATAGGGCCAGTTGCATATAGACTTGCATTGCCTGCCAGCACTAGGCCTTATAATGTTTTTCATGTTTCTTTTCTTAAGAGATATGTACATGATCCTAACCATGTGATAAATTGGGATGTGATTCAGGTGGAACCCAAGGGAGAGTTCCAAATCGAGCCAATGCGCATCCTCGACAGGAAGGTCACAATGCTCCGGAACCAGGCCATAGTTCAAGTAAAGGTGCAATGGGAGCACTACGGACCTGAAGAGGCTACATGGGAGCTAGAGGATGCCATGCAATTGGCACACCCATTTTTGTTCAATTCTGCGGAACACTGAAGCGATACCATGTATCATTTTGTTCAAATTTTGTAAAGCACTGAGGACAGTGCTATTGAAGGGGGAGGGGAATGTAATACCCCGGTTTTGACCCCACTGCATTAGATGTATATGATGTATATATTGTAAATAATCATGGTGAGGATCTCAAGGCCAAGGCCCCACCATTGATTGGTTATGCCATGTTTCGGATTTAAATTGTCACCGATGGTATATCGGGGCATGCGCATACATATGGAGTTTTTTCATCATGTAAATATGCATCTTTAATTAAATAACCCGACCAGCTACATTCGCGGCAACTAAATTGAGAAGGGGCATGATTTCACAAGGATAAGGGTGGGGAAATTGTCAAACCTTGAGCCATGAGGAAAAAACCCATGTGTCACCACCTTGTCTTACCCAACCACCTCCATTAAGAATTGCTCCTGGTAGTTGGGGAAGTTATGGCTGAGAGTGGAGTGTGGGAGGATTGTCAGTCCTTTCCCACATGCACACTCCACCCGCGGTTGACTTCACAATGGCAAAAGAAACCATCGCCATCACTCCCGCAGACATACACTCTCTCCACGACAGTGCTAAAACACTCACGCACTCCCCACTCACGACTCTCCATTGTCTGTTCATCCTCACGCAGGAGCAGAAGTTTGGTTCATTCTCACATGCAGGATTTTTCCTGGTTTTTGGGCTCACATAGTGAGCTGGGGGGCGTGCTCTTTCACCCACGATTTGTTGTGAAGGGCCATTCACATTTTCGACTGTATGACCTCCTCACAGACTGGTATGGTCGTGTAATTTTCCCATCATTTTAATGTTGAGATTGGAACTGTTGTTCTTCCCGTGAGTTATGGTCGTCGTTGTTCTCCTCAAGATTTGTTGTGATTGTTGTGGTCTTATTTATATTTTGGGGACAGGAGTCTGTTCATTTCACGCACAAGACGGGAGATTGTATTTCTTCTCCAGTGTGGTCTGGGTAAGTCTCCCTGGTGGCTTCGTTGCCCAAGGACGGGCTGTTGTTTTCCCCATGTTGTGAGCTGCGCTCACTGATACATTTTAGGACTGTTCTTTTCCCCATGCCGTGAGCCATGGTTACTGTTACACTTTGAGGTTGCTGCGGATTGTTTGGAGTCGTCTTCCCTGTTTAAGCTGTAATAGTTGATTAGTTGCATGTGTGCAATGGTTGGTCTTCGGACTGTGTTGGGAGCAAGGATGGGGGCTTATCTTGCTTGATAAACCTGGTGGGTTTGGAAACCACACAGATAGAGCTAGAGAGCTGGCTTTCTTCTCCACAACCCCTAAATAGCGCTGGAAGGGAATGCAGGGCCCGAGGGACTGTGTAGCAGAGAAGGGACCGATTCCTTGTGTTGGGTCTGTGTGGGTGTCTTAGAAGCCAAGCTAGTTCTGGTGTAGGTGTTCTTGGCTCTATAATGAGCTCACCAGCTTAGCATTTAGCCTTTCCCAGCTCCTTGATGACCTGATAAACCTAACCATGTTGGCTTGGCTATCTTGCTGATGGCCTGATAAACCCAACTGTGTTGGCTTGGCTGTGTTTTATGTATCCTTGGCTATGTGTAAGCTTGCTTGTTCCTTATTCCTTGGAGAATCATGCCCAGCTCGGGGGTGGCAGCGTTGCTGAGAGATTAAGGAGCATGCTAGACTATGGTTGGGTGGAACGTTATAGCGACGTAGCTAGTTACGGAATGAGTTCTTCATAAGATAAGTGATCTTGTCCATTTCACTTCTGCAATCATATTTTCTATTAATGAATGTGATGAACATGTTGAATACTTGTAGGAACGTATGTTTTCTTCCGCTGTGTATGATAAATAATTGCATCTGTGTATGTTCCACTTCAATGCATCTTGTTTTTCAGCATTCTATTTCAGCATTTTTATTCATGTACATGTTCATGGGGCTGGTAGCCCGGATGGTTAACGCCATGGTAGTGTCCTCTTCGCCGGTCAGAGGGTTGGGGACGTGACAGAAACACTGGATCTTCACTTTTTCATCTTTGATGTACCTTACATACCTCAAAAGTTCCAAGAACTTATTTGCATACTCTTCCATGGTCTGCTGTCCTAATCTCAGCTCATGGAACTCTTTAATCTTGTCATCATAGTACCTTTCAGAGAGGTACTTCTGCTTGAAGTACTTCTGGAACTGCTTCCATACAATCTTCCTTTCATTGATCTTCTTTTCCTGTATGAAGTGCTCCCACCATATGGATGCTCTTCCAGTCAAATTGAATATGGCTACCCTAGCCTTCATATTTCCAGAGTAGTCTCGGACTTGGAAATATTTTGTCATCCCAAGAAGCCAAGCTTCAGCTTCTTGTCCATTCTTTATCTCACCATTGAAGGTAGGAGTCCTTGCCTTCTTAAATTCATCACGTGAATGGTTCTTGTAGCGCCTCTTTTTCTTACTCTTGTGAGAACAAGAACTTGAACCGCTAGTGGATCTTTAAGAGTCAGATGAACCACTAGGAGATCTCTTCCTTCTCCTGGTACTACTCTTACTACCTTCCAGTCTCATTGAAAAACCTGCTAAAAATCCCTGTCAAACTCTGTTTTCGGCGAAAATTTCAATTTTCTTCCAACATGGCGGCTCCTTCCTCATCATCCACCCATCGTTGCGGCTCCTTCCCTACCTTTCATCCGTCACTCATCGACTCGATTCATCCAATGCTCACTGTCTCGACTCACCCTAGGTTCATTGGCTCCATCTTCGTCTTTATTCCGCCGCCGTTGCGGCTCCATTTTCCTTTTCTTTCTGCCATTGAGGCTCGTTCTTCTTTTTCTGCCTGTTACCGTAGGCTCCTTCTTCTTTTTCCACCCGCCGCCAAGCCAACACTTAGATGAATTTTCTTTCTTCCTTCGTCTTTTATCTTCAACGGAAAAAAAATATCATCATCCACCTGCCGTTGTGGCTCGAAGCCTAACTTCCTCCCGCCATTACGGCTCGAAGCCTAATTTTTGCCCTCCATTGCGGCTCGAAGCTCGACTTTCACCCACCGAATCAGCTCAAATGTCCTTTTTCCGCCATTGCTATGGCTCCAACTCCTTTTGTCTGCCACCCTTGCAGCTCAAATCGTGTCTTCCACCCGCTACGGTCGGCTCACTTCAGATTTGTCAACTGACAGGAATAGTTTTTCACACTCAGAGAAATTTTAAGAAATTTTTCATCGGGTCGTCTCACCCGACGTTCGTCGGCTCGATTCACCCGATGCCCATTGGCTTGATTCAACCAACGTTCATCGGCTCCTTCCGGGCGACCCAACTGCTACATCGGCTCACTCTTTTCCTTTCTGCAGCCGTTACGGCTCACATTTGGATTTCTCAGCCGCCAAGGAAAAGTGTTCAATACTTAGAAAATTTCAAAAAAAAAAATCATCTAACTCTTCTTCCTGCTGATCACAGAGGCTGGTTCTTCATGGCCCATTGAGGCTCAAAGCTGTAACCATAACTCTGATACTATAGTGTCACGTCCCCACCCCTCGACTCGGCGGAAAGGACGCGACTCATATAGCTATTAGCTATCAAACCCAGGCTGCTAAGCCCCATGAACATATATATATAATAAAAATGTATAATGCAGTGGAATAAAAACATGCATAGATGCAAATCATCACAATACATACACAGGTGTATTATTACTTAACATACAACGAAAGAAAATACATATCATTCACACATTTAAGCATTCATCATGTTCATTTACAAAACAATACAGTTGCAAGGGTTTAAGTACAAGAAGATACTTATCTTTAACAGAAGCTTGTCCTGTAACCAGCTATGTCGCTGGAATGTTCCACCCAACCATAGGCTAGTGTTCTCATCAATCACTTAGCAACATTGCCACCCCCGAGCTGGGCATGATTCCACAAGGAATAAGGGGAAACTAGCAGGCTCACATGTAACCAAGGATACACAACTCAGCCAAGCCAACACAGTTGGGTTTATCAGACCATCGAGGATCTAGAGAAGTTGGCTGCTAAGCTAGTGGGCTCACTGAAGAGCTATGGACATGTACACCAAAACTAGCCTGACTTCTAAACCATCCACACACACCCAACACAAGGAAGAATCCAGGCTTCTTTTCTACACAGTCCCTTGGGCTATGCCTTCCCTTCTAGTGCTATTCAGGGGGTGCAAAGAAGAAAGCCAACCCTCTAGCTCTGTCTATGAGGATCCTGCACACACTAGGTTTATCAAGCAGACTTAGACCCCATTTCCACTCCCAATTCAATGTCGGTCAAAGCCAAAAGATACACCCACAACACAATACGATTTCTGGGTTTGCAGAAAAACAGTATGGGAAACAAAAATGAATTGTCGAATGGGTAAAACAACCCCCTAACAACAGTTCGATTTCCAAGGACGTTTTGGCCATAACATGGCCAAAACGGACACAACAACACCCAAAATCGTGGGTCTCTTCTTCCCCTCACTGAGCATTGCCAGAAAACGATTTCCAACTTAGAAATCATGGGGAAAAATGCAGCAAAAATGTGAGAAATGAAACTCAACCACTGATAATCACCAAAAAATGATTTCCTGGCCTGAGCAAAATGAGGTAACAACCAAAAACGTGAATGGTTTCACACACATGAAGTTCCAACTGCCTCCCAGAGCTCCACATGAAGGAAAAATGGTGGTGAAAACATGAAAACATGAAAGCATGGTAGAATGGCATACGTTTTTAGGTTTTTACTTGCCCAAGGAGTCAAACGCTTTTCCCAAAAACTAATGGCTTCTATAATTCGAATTTTGGGATGTCATACCTTGCCCATCCCATGCAATAACCAACTCAACCAACTTCTGGCAGTAATAAATGATTGGGTGAATAAGACAAAAAAGGTAGTTGACAGTTTGTTGGGTTCTCCCTTTGACATTTGGCTTTTCCCCATTGGCCCCAAAGGTTAAATATTCTCCCAGCCTTATCCTTAGGAAATCATGCCCCCATCTCATTATTTTTTGCATTGACATAGCTAGTTGTGGGTTTTTAATTAATTGCATATTTACATGATGATTCAAAATTATAATGTGTCGGCTAGCACAAAATACCATCGACAACAATTTTAATCGTTGAAACATAAAACACTTAATCGATGGTGGGGATTTTGCCTTTAGCTCCACACCACGATTAATTACAATATATACATCATATACATTTTAATGCAAACAGGATAAAAACCAAGGTGTTACATGGATGAGTATTGTAAATAACAAAATAAGGTATCGATGAGTGACTATGCTACGACCTCACTTGATGTCCCCGTTGGGTTAGGTTGCCTACTCACTGTAACCAAATGGTTTACCTTGGGTACTATCCTCGAAATGAGGGGAAGTGCTTGAGGGTTTCCCATGATGTGATTTCATTGAAAAAAATAAGTTGATGCATGATAAGATGGTGAAGTGTGAATGCAACTAATTGGAGGTGCTACATGTAAATTATGTATAAAGTTGGGAAGTGTATGAAGAACAAGATAGTGTCTGAAAAAATATGTTAATGCCAATAAAATCACAATAAAGGTCATGCATAACAATCATAATAATTGTGCATGATATCACAACAACATATTGATGAAAGATGAAAGATAATAGAAGGAAATTCCACTATTAATAACATATAAAATGTTATAAGTTTGAAGAGCCAAAAAAGGATGGTGAAGTTTATACTTGAGACTACAGATGTAACACCTCATTATTTACCCCAAGATGTAAATAAGATGTAATTATGCAAGTCTAGAAGATGGATATGAATGGTTTACGATGATCAAATATATTATAAATATGTACATTTTCCTTTTAATATAAAAATCTCTAACAATTGCAAGTGAAGTAAGCTGAAGAAGAGATGAGGGTTATGATTCCACAAGTAGGGGAAGTGATAGGGGGCTAAGGGGTGAGGATCCATAGTTATCAATGAATATTAGCTTATGTCCCTAGTTTTTATTAGTATTTTTAATCAAATATCCCTTAACCATGGTTATAAGGATCACTTTAATTAATTAAGGGTTAATTATCTTAGTTGAGTATTAACAGGGGAAAAGTGACTTCTTATGAGGAAGCCACATGTCAAGACATAACCATGCATATATAATGTTACAAAATCATTTTTCATTATTTCATTATTCCAACATCTAGAGGGGAAGGGTACCCATGCTATGGTAGTTTTGGTTGGTAAACCAAAGGAAGATCAATTTTCCATAATCTAACTCTCGAGCCCACCCTGATAAATCAAATCCTAGATACCTTGATAAAATGGTGTTTGGAGGTTGGGATTAGAGAACCTGACCTACAACATGGCATTCTTGGATCCTTTCCATAGATACTTCCCAGCCGGTTTGTACCGGAGCACAAGAAGGAGAAGGGGACAACTTGAGGGACTATAGTGTAGAGAACGGGGTGCCTTCCTTGATATTATGCAAGCTGATGGGGAATGAGTGAAGGGTCGAAGCCAACTATGGATGGGGTTACCCGCACCACTTGGGTAGAGGATAGGTGCCCTTGGGTGAGGATCACTCTATGAGGAATGTGGTTGTAAACTGAAGAGGAAGAAATTGAAATTCACACCTTGTGGGCTATAGCCCCAACTCGGGGGTGGCATTTGTCAAAGAAAGAGACAAGTTGACATAGTTCCTATGACTGGGAGGAACATCCTTCACTTGTAGCTAGTTGAAGGACATTCTTAAGATAAGTGCCAAATTGTGTATGATTGTCATGGTTTATAATTTCTACTATATGTGTATACTTAAATTACTATTATTGAAGTTTAACATGGCTTGAATGCATTTATGGTAGGAATAATCTGATAAAATTGAATGGGTATTTTGAATAATTGACAATTATAAATATAAGTATGTTTCCACAATAAATAAATAAAACTTATGAAATAGATGTAAACAAAGGGGGGATTTGAATTTTGTATTAAAGAACATAATTTTGTCGATGTTTGAGCAAAATATGAAATGCTTGAACTTTTAAATTTTTATTAGTCAATCATTGCACATATGAATCGCATAAATAAATCAACCACATAAAGCATTCAACCCTAAGAGACAAGATATACCCTCGAAACATGGAGGTTGAAAAACCCAACAATTCTTTGAGTATGATAGATAGATTTGTAGAGAATGGTTTACAACACACTAGCAAATTTCCCGATAGAGATATCACTTCAGCAGTAGAGAAGAGAGATCCACAAAAATTCTGTAATGAACTTGCCAAGTGCCCAACACTTTAATAACTTGTCAAAAACTCAACCATGTAATGTTTGCATGACACTAGTGCAGACATGCACTTCAATTCTGAATTTACTTGAGAAGCATTAACACTGGTGCATGGGATCCTTCTAGTGCAAACATTAGCGACCTCCCTAGCACTAGTGCCAAGTTGGTACTTAGTATTTTTCATCATGCACAAGATATGCACCCTCCTTTCCATAATTAACTTTAACTTAATGTTCACTGACTTGAACTAAATGTGAACTCACCGAACTAAATGTGAACTGACTAAAATGAACTGAAACTTCAACTAAGTGTATGACCATAAAGTTAGGAGGCTAACTAAATGCCTTTATTGCTTCACACTTAGTGCCATCCATGCACAATTTCGATTATTAACTTTTGCATGGATCTTCCTAGTTAATTGATGCATGCTTTATTACAACTGAGGCTTTACTGAAGCCTTTACAATTCGAGTTCACTTGGAGGCATATATGGGGAATTCAATTCCTTTCTATTTCTCTAGGCTTATCTCATTATCATTAATTAATTACTACATGGTCCACATGTCTATTTATTATTTGTCCATCTTATCATATCATACTCAAAAGAATTGTCACACATACTGATGATCATATATACTACCCCGGGTCATATAGTCATATGCTAAAGTAATTCACTTTAGGGTTAGCTAATCTATAAAAGAGATTTATAGAACTCTGTGCCCATGACTAGTAATAAATCACATAGTATTTCCACTTTGCCAAGTAAAGTTTGCCTTACTTCAACACATAGAGGTCCACCTGAATGAGTATCCATTTTTTGGATGACTTCATTAGGATCATTGCTTTATATAACTCACAAACCCATCTCTAGTTAAAAAGATTCATCTCATAGGGTACCGTCTATGAAAATCATTTACTTAATACAACACAAGTCCAGACTTGATACAACACAAGACTTTAGTGCTAACATCCTACCTCAACACATGAGGATATGGATAAGACTACATAAATCTTGACTTAATACACACAAGTCCTAGAGAATAACTCATGATGTTGTACAATCAACAAATTTACACACAAATTTGAATGTCATGTTGTCTCAACCGCGTAAAGAGGTTACCAGGTACGTGACAATGGCCTTGGACTTTCTTAAACTTTAGTTTTATTATACTTTGATTTGTGACAATGGCCTTGGATTTTGTTTTTATTATACTTTTGTCTGGTCTTATGCATTTAATGGGTATTTGAGATTTAAGTCAACTCATTTTTAAATTTCAATAGTCGACTTTGTTAGTGGTATGGTGATTGTTTTTTCAATGGTGTTATGCATTTAATGGGTATTTGAGATTCAAGCCAACTCACTTTTAATTTCAATAGTTTCAACCTTTGCTAATAGTATGGCAATTGCTTTATCAATTTAGAATAATATGATGGCGACCATTAAAGTTTGGTGTGGTGTGGTGTGGTGAAGTTTGTAAAATTGTATAGAGTCAATTCTAAGTGAAAGAATTAAACATAGAAAATATGAAGTTGTATTTTGTACATTCTAATTGAGGATGAGTAGATCATTTCTTAAATATGTGAGTATATCATTATCTCTTAAATATATAATATAATTAACTTTATAATATTTATTGATATTATGATTTTTTTTGGTAAGGCTGTAACAAATAATTATATTATAAGTACAAAAAATATTACATGACAAATTGCTAGTCTTAGTGGTCTAGGTTGGCGGAGCCACAAACCCAGACGCTCAAAATTGCTAGGCTAAGAAGTAGCATGAAGAAACAGGTTTGTCCCGGGAGGCTGGACGACATAGAAGAACTTACAATTCTTAACATAAACCATAACCGAGCAAAAAAACAAACTATATAACCAAAAAAGTGTAACCTTTGACAATGGCCAAGAGAGCTAAGGGCAAGCATCAAAAGCAGTGATTTCTTCCTTCTGGAGGTTGGGTTTGTCTTCGACAATGGGGCAGTTGTCGAAGAAGTCGTCGTCCCACACCTATGGAGGGAGCTTTAGCGTCAAAGGCTCAACTTTGCGGTAGGGAGAAGTGCCTCATGCAGAAGTTCGAACCTGCTTGAAGTGCAACAAATCAATGGTCGTGGGCACAAGAAAGGTGGTGTGCAGAGGAGCCAAGCTAGAGGAAACGCCAAAGTCGAGTAGAGCCAAACCAGAGGTGTTAACCATCAAGGCCTTAGAGCTCCCGGTTGCCACTGCCATCGTTTTTCCCAGAATTGACGGAGCCATAGGAGCAGAAGAAGACCCCCCAGGGCGAGCAGTTACCAGGCCATCCAAATCAGCCCGAGAGATTGTGGGCTTTGTTGAAGCGAAGCCCCTTTGCAAATTAGAGCATCGTTCCAGAGAGTACTTGCCATCAAGAAGGCTGGCGTCGAGGCTTGCCACTTTCGAAGTGCACCAGAAGAGCCTTGATATCCATGATGGAGGTTGTGGCTAACACTTCTTCAACCAGATTGTCGAGCATGTTTTTAATCAACCAATAGAAATTGATTTGGTTGTCGTAGTTCCTTGTAGCGAGAAAATCCGCCACCTGACCAGATTCCCAGTCGTCAATGAGCACGCGAACCGAGGTCAAGACACTGCTGTCATAACCATTGTTGACCGCCTTACCTTTTTGTAGAGGCACAACCTCTCTGCCAACGCCATGCCCAACTCCACGACGGGAGGTACCTCTCAGACAAGTCATGGTGAAGAAAAGAAGCTCCCTAGCGTTAACAAAATGCGTAGAGCCAAATGAAACAAAGCAGTGCCACACGGAATGCGTCGAGGGGGAGCGAATGAAGGAGGAACCGGACTTGATCGCCATTTCATGCACCGATAGAGAAGGAAACAGGTAAGCCACATGCGGGAGCTACAACATACAACTGCCAACGTTAATGCCAAGGGACAGTGTCCGTCGCATCAAACCACGACTCATTAACCTTGAGATGGATCGCAACAAAACCTTTGTTTTCCAAAATAACCACCATTAATAGGCATCATGTCTACATGGCTAAAGGGTGACAGGTTCTGCGTGCCGACGCCAAATGGTGAGAACAAGCCACCATATAGAGTTTGCTCAAAAAAGCACCCGCATCCGAAGATTGACACCATGACTTACTTAATACACCATCCGAAGATTGACACCATATAGAGTTTGCTTCATATTATATTATTGATACCATGAATCGTTGAATTACATCAATCAAAAGCATTAATTTGATTTCTTCTAAATCCTCTTTGACTTCAAATTGTTTTATGCAAATTGTGTTTTATGGGATATTTAATTTTGACTTCAAATTATTTTATGAAATATTTATAAATTTTCATAATACATTAAATATACCATCTTTGAATTACTTCAATCAAAAGCTTTAATTATCATTGAATTACATCAATCAAAAGTTTTAATTTGATTTATTCTAAATCTTCTTTGACTTCAAATTGTTTTATAAGATTTTAACTGAAATATTTATAAATTTTAATGTCTCGACTTCACCCCTTTGGCCTTTTCATAAATATATAAATATAAATGAATCACATACAGAGGTCAAACAACTTTCTAAAATCTATTCATAAAATATTATATACTTGTAAACACAAAGTACTATATTAACATTTCTTTAAATTAATTTGACTTAAGTATGTTAATCTATTTATGAATGGACAATTCTTTAAATTAATTTGACTTAGCTTTTGATGAATGGAGAGAAATCAATTTTAAAAAGATCAATAACTTTTTAAACATCCAGGCAATTACATAAACAGCTGGCAAAACATATATATTGAAAGCTATATACTTGTCAAGATTTAAACATGAAATATTTATATTACAATTTTTCTTTTCAATAATTAAATCATAACCTAATAAATAATATCAAAAATAAATAAAAAGCAATTTACATCGACAACCACTAATAATAATAATTAATTGTAAACAAAGACTAAATGTGCTGCCTTTGTCAACTTGTCCACCACAACTGTGATGGAATCATGTTGTCTCCAAGTCATTGGCAATCTTGTAATAAAATCCAAGGAAATAACTTGCCATTTCCATTCTGGAACTGGTAAAGGCTGCAACAAAACTGCAGGGTGTTGATGCTCAACCTTTACCTGCTGACATTTCATGCACCTTGAAATGTACTCAGCCATGTCCTTTTTCATTCCTATCCAAAAATACCGCTTTCTAGCTGTAGCAATTGTCTTCTGATATCTTGGATGACCAGAATATGGAGCTTGATGGATCTCATCCATAACAATTCTCCTCAAATATTCTACATTTGGAATATAAACCCTGCTCTTATAGGTAAGAAGTTCATCTTCTTCCAATTTATATCCCTCATACCTCTTCTCAAGGCTCTACTGCTGCAATTTGTCTTTTACCTGCTCATACATTTCATCTCCATCAGTATGATTAACAATCTGTTGTCTCAAATATTCCTGACAAATACTAATAGATGCCACATGCATTTCCTGCACCTTCCTGCTGAGTGCATCAGCTACCTTATTCTCTTTTCCCTTTATGTGCTTGATTTCGAAATCAAACTCACATAAAATCTCCAGCCATCTAGCTTTCCTAGCATTTAACGTTGGCTGATCAAACAAGTAATTCAGACCACAATGGCCTGTCCTTAGCTGAAATCTTTTGCCCATCAAGTAATGCCTCCACATCTTGAGAGCATGTACTATGGCTACAAGCTCTAGATCATGAGTAGCATAGTTCTTCTCATGCTCCTTCATCTTTCTTGACTCATAACATATCACGTGGTTGTCTTGCATAAGGAATCCTCCAAGCCCTTGTCCGCATGCATCAATACACACCACAAAATATTTCTCTGGGTCTGCAATCTTCAAGACTGGTGCACTTGTGAAAAGATTCTTCAACTATTGGAAGCTTTCTTCACACCTCAGTGTCCATTCAAACTTTATTCCCTTCTTTTGCAAAGAAGTGACTAGATGTGCAACCTTGGAGAATCCTTCAATGAATCTCCTGTAGTATCCTGCAAGTCCCATAAATTATCTTACATTTGTCACATTTCTCGGAGTAGGCCAATTCATAATGGCTTCAATCTTCTCCAGGTCTACAGATATGCCCTCATCTGAGATAATGTGACCCAAATAATGAATCATATCTTTGTAAAAGTCACACTTACTCAACTTTGCATACAACTTATGCTCCCTAAGCAATTGAAATGTCAACCTCAAATGTTCTTCATGCTCTTCCTATTCTTAGAATAAATAAGAATGTCATTAAGGAAAACAAGAACAAACTTGTCCAAATACCTGTTGAAGACACTATTCATAAGGCACATAAATGTAGCCGTTACATTTGTGAGACCAAATGGTACCACTACAAACTCATAATGTCCATACCTTGTTCTGAAGGTTGCCTTATGAATGTATTCATCCTTGATTCTCACCTGATGGTAACCAGACCTCAAGTCAATCTTGGAAAACACCTTTTCTCCTCTCATTTGATCAAAGATTTCATCAATCCTAGGTAAAGGGTATTTGTTCTTCACAGTAACCCTGTTCAATTTTTTATAATCAATACACAACCTGAGTGTACCATATTTCTTCTTCACAAACAGAACTGGTGCTCCCCAAGGAGACACACTTGGCCTGATATACTTCTTCTCCAACAACTCTTGTAGTTGCATCTTTAGCTCTAGCATTTCCAGTGTACTCATCCTGTTGGGTGTCTTGGAAACTGGTGCTGCTCCTGCACAAGTTCAATTGTGAAATCAATGTCTCTTTTTGGAGGAAGCCCTGGAATCTCATCAGGAAACACATCCCTAAATTCTTGCAATACCTTATAGTCTTGCAACCTAATAGTTTCATTCTCTATTGCCTCCAAAACATGAGCTGCATACACTCTGCAACCTTTCTTACAACACTTCTTTAGCTACATAGCTGAAATATGCCTAACCGAAATCACCTTTGGAATGCCTCTTACAACTCGTGGGTTCCCTTCTTCATCCATGCATTCAAAAGTCTTATTATAACAGTCAAGCTTTACCCTGTGAGCTTCTAACCAATCCATTCCGATGACAACATCATAGGAACCAAGTCATAGAACATTCAGATCTACACAAGTGACCAATACATTCATAAGCAATGGACATTTCTCTACCACTTCACTAACCTTCCTCTTAGTTCCAATGGCTAGCTGAACTAACCAATATTTTCTATGCTTTACTTTCTTAAAAGAAAAAATCTCCACTACTCTAGGAGTAATGTAACTATGGGTAGAACCAGGGTCAATAAAAATAGAAATAGATTTCTCAATAATCTTACCTACAACTTCAACCACAGTTGACTGGTGATCTGCCTGACAGTCCTCCAGTGCTGCATAAATCGTAGGGACAGCTCTTGCTACTTGACCCACTGTTTCTGCCTCTTGAATGTTGTAAGATGGCCTTACATTCTTGTTCTCAAGTGGACAATTCCTGTGCATGTGGGGTCCTCCACATTTCCAACATTAGAGTGGTCCTCTGTTCTGTTGTGGTTCTCCGGGATTTTCTCCCAACACTCTGGCTGGATGCTTCTCAACTTGGGATGGTTGCTTCTGCTGATTCCTAAATTTAGAAGGTTTGAAACCTTTCTTCCTTTGATAAGACTTCTCATTTTTCTTGTCCTTCCATGTCTTATGATAATCAGGTTTTCCTTTGCTTTGCTCATAGCAATACTTAGACTTCCTTATTGCTTCTTCCAGAGTTCTAGGTTCATAAAACTCAATTATGTCTTTGTAATACTAAGGCAATCCACTCAGGAAATGCTAGATCTTCACTTTTTCATCTTTGATGTACCTTACATACCTCAAAAGTTCCAAGAACTTCTTTGCATACTCTTCCATGGTCTGCTGTCCTAATCTCAGCTCATGGAACTCTTTAATCTTGTCATCATAGTACCTTTTAGAGAGGTACTTCTACTTGAAGTACTTCTGGAACTGCTTCCATACAATCTTCCTTTCATTGATCTTCTTTTCCTGCATGAAGTGCTCCCACCATATGGATGCTCTTCCAGTCAAATTGAATATGGATACCCTAGCCTTCATATTTCGAGAGTAGTCTCGGACTTGGAAATATTTTGTCATCCCAAGAAGCCAAGCTTCAGCTTCTTGTCCATTCTTTATCTCACCATTGAAGGTAGGAGACCTTGCCTTCTTAAATTCATCACGTCAATGGTTCTGGTAGCGCCTCTTTTTCTTACTCTTGTGAGAACAAGAACTTGAACCGCTAGTGGATCTTTCAGAGTCAGATGACCCACTAGGAGATCTCTTCCTTCTCCTGGTACTACTCTTACTACCTTCCAGTCTTATTGAAAAACCTGCTAAAAATCCCTGTCAAACTCTGTTTTCGGCGAAAATTTCAATTTTCTTCCGACATGGCGGCTCCTTCCTCATCATCCACCCATCGTTGCGGCTCCTTCCCTGCCTTTCATTCATCGCTCATCGACTCAATTCACCCAATGCTCGTCGGCTCGACTCACCCGACGTTCATCGGCTCCATCTTTGTCTTTATTCTGTCGTCGTTGCGGCTCCATTTTCCTTTTCTTTCTGCCATTGAGGCTTGTTCTTCTTTTTCTTCCCGCCGCCGTCGGCTCCTTCTTCTTTTTCCACCCGTCTCCAAGCCAACACTTAGACGAATTTTCTTTCTTCCTTTGTCTTTTATGTTCAACGAAAAAAAAATATCGGCATCCACCCGCCGTTGCGGCTCGAAGCCTGAATTCCTCCCGCCATTGCGGCTCGAAGCCCGATTTCCGCCCTTCATTGCGGCTCGAAGTCCGATTTTTGCCCTTCATTGCGGCTTGAAGCCCGACTTTCGCCCGTCGAATCTGCTCAAATGTCCTCTTTCCGCCACTGCTGCGGCTCCAACTCCTTTTGTCTGCCACCGTTGCAGCTCAAATCATGTCTTCCACCTGCTACGGTCGGCTCACTTCAGATTGCTCAACTGACAAGGAATAGTTTTTCACACTCAGAAAAAAATTAAGAAATTTTTCGTCGGCTCGTCTCACCTGACGTTCGTCGGCTCGATTCACCAGACGTCCATTGGCTTGATTCAACCGATGTTCTTTGGCTCCTTCCAGGCAACCCAATTGCTACATCAGCTCACTCTTTTCCTTTCTACCGTAGTTGCGGCTCACATTTGGATTTCTCAGCCGCCAAGGAAAAGTGCTCAATACTTAGAAAATTTCAAAAGAAAAATTCACTCTGACTCTTCTTCCTACTGATCACAGAGGCTGGTTCTTCATGGCCCATTGAGGCTCAAAGCTACAACCATAACTCTGATACCACAGTGTCATGTCCCCACCCCTCGACTTGGCAGAAAGGACATGACTCATATAGCTGTTAGCTATCAACCCCGAGCTGCTAAGCCCCATGAACATATATATAATAAACATGTATAATGTAGTGGAATAAAAACACGCATAGATGCAAATCATCACAATACATACACAGGTGTATTATTACTTAACACACAGCGGAAGAAAATACATATCATTCACACATTTAAGCATTCATCATGTTAATTTACAAAACAATATAGTTGCAAGGGTTTAAGTACAAGAATATACTTATCTTTAACAGAAGCTTGTCCTGTAACCAACTACGTCGCTGGAATGTTCCACCCAACCATAGGCCAGTGTTCTCATCAATCACTCAGCAACACTGCTACCCCCCAGCTGGGCATGATTCCACAAGGAATAAGGGGAAACTAGCAGGCTCACATGTAACCAAGGATGCACAACTCAGCCAAGCCAACACAGTTGGGTTTATCATACCATCGGGGATCTAGAGAAGTTGGCTACTAAGCTAGTGGGCTCACTGAAGAGCTATGGACACGTACACCAAAACTAGCCTGACTTCTAAACCATCCACACACACCCAACACAAGGAAGCATCCAGGCTTCTTTGCTACACAGTCCCTCGGGCTATGCCTTCCCTTCTAGTGCTATTCAAGGGGTGCAAAGAAGAAAGCCAACCCTCTAGCTCTGTTTATGAGGATCCTGCACACACTAGCTTTATCAAGCAAACTTAGACCTCATTTCCACTCCCAATTCAATGTCGGCCAAAGTCAAAAGATACACCCACAACATAATACGATTTCTGGGTTTGTAGAAAAACAGTATGGGAAACAAAAACGAATTGTCGGGATGGGTAAAACAACCCCCTAACAACAGTTCGTTTTCCAAGGACGTTTTGGCCATAACGTGGCCAAAACGGACACAACAACACCCAAAATCGTGGGTCTCTTCTTCCCCTCACTAAGCATTGCCAAAAAACAATTTCCAACTTAGAAATAATCGGGAAAAATGCAGCAAAAATGTGAGAAATGAAACTCAGCCATTGATAATCACCAAAAAACGATTTCCTAGCCTGAGCAAAATGAGGTAACAACCAAAAACGTGAATGGTTTCACACACATGAAGTTCCAACTGCCTCCCAAAGCTCCACATGAAGGAAAAATGGTGGTGAAAACATGAAAACATGAAAGCATGGTAGAATGGCATACACTTTTGGGTTTTTACTTTCCCAAGGAGTCAAACGCTTTTCCCAAAAACTGATGGCTTCTATAATTCGAATTTTGGGATGTCATACCTTGCCCATCCCATGCAATAACCAACTCAACCAACTTCTGGCAGTAATAAATGATTGGGTGAATAAGACAAGAAAGGTAGTGGACAGTTTGGTGGGTTCTCCCTTTGACATTTGGCTTTTCCCAATTGGCCCCAAAGGTTAAATATTCTCCTAGCCTTATCCTTAGGAAATCATGCGCCCATCTCATTATTTTTTGCATTGACATAGCTGGTTGTGGGTTTTTAATTAATTGCATATTTACATGATGATTCAAAATTATAATGTGTCGGCTAGCACAAAATACCATCGACAACAATTTTAATCGCTGAAACATAAAACACTAAATCGATGGTGGGGCTTTTTCCTTTAGCTCCACACCACGATTAATTACAATATATACATCATATACATTTTAATGCAAACAGGATCAAAACCGAGGTGTTACATGGATGAGTATTGTAAATAACAAAATAAGGTATCGAGGTTAAATTCTCAAGTGACTATGCTACGACCTCACTTGATGTCCCCGTTGGGTTAGGTTGCCTACTCACTGTAACCAAATGGTTTACCTTGGGTAATATCCTCGAAATGATGGGAAGTGCTTGAGGGTTTCCCATGATGTGATTGCATTGAAAAAAATAAGTTGAGGCATGATAAGATGGTGAAGTGTGAATGCAACTAATTGGAGGTGCTACATGTAAATTATGTATAAAGTTGGGAAGTGTATGAAGAACAAGATAGTGTCTGAAAAAATATGTTAATGCCAATAAAATCACAATAAAGGTCATGCATAACAATCATAATAATTGTGCATGATATCACAACAACATATTGATGAAAGATTAAAGATAATAGAAGGAAATTCCATTATTAATAACATATAAAATGTTATAAGTTTGAAGAGCCAAAAAAAGGATGGTGAAGTTTATACTTGAGACTACGGATGTAACACCTCATTTTTTACCCCAAGATGTAAATATGATGTAATTATGCAAGTCTAGAAGATGGATATGAATGGTTTACGATGATCAAATATATTATAAATATGTTCATTTTCCTTTTAATATAAAAATCTCTAACAATTGCAAGTGAAGTAAGTTGAAGAAGAGATGAGGGTTATGATTCCACAAGTAGGGGAAGTGAGAGGGGGCTAAGGTGTGAGGATCCATAGTTATCAATGAATATTAGCTTATGTCCCTAGTTTTTATTAGTATTTTTAATCAAAGATCCCTTAACCATGGTTATAAGGATCACTTTAATTAATTATGGGTTAATTATCTTAGTTGAGTATTAACAGGGGAAAAGTGACTTCTTATGAGGAAGCCACATGTCAAGACATAACCATGCATATATAATGTTACAAAATCATTTTTCATTATTTCATTATTCCAACATCTAGAGGGGAAGGGCACCTATGCTATGGTAGTTTTGGTTGGTAAACCAAAGGAAGATCAATTTTCCATAATCTAACTCTCGAGCCCACCTTGATAAATGAAATCCTAGATACCTTGATAAAATGGTGTTTGGAGGTTGGGATTAGAGAACCTGACCTACAACATGGCATTCTTGGATCCTTTCCATAGACACTTCCTAGCCGGTTTGTACTAGAGCACTAGAAGGAGAAGGGGATAACTTGAGGGACTATAGTGTAGAGAACGGGGAGCCTTCCTTGATATTATGTAAGCTGATGGGGAATGAGTGAAGGGTCGAAGCCAACTATGGATGGGGTTACCCGCACCGCTTGGGTAGAGGATAGGTGCCCTTGGGTGAGGATCACACTATGAGGAATGTGGTTGTAAACTGAAGAGGAAGAAATTGAAATTCAAACCTTGTGGGCTATAGCCTCAGCTCGGGGGTGGCATTTGTCAAAGAAAGAGACAACTTGACATAGTTCCTATGACTGGGAGGAACATCCTTCAGTTGTAGCTAGTTGAAGGACATTCTTAAGATAAGTGCCAAATTGTGTATGATTGTCATGGTTTATAATTTCTACTGTATGTGTATGCTTAAATTACTATTATTGAAGTTTAACATGGCTTGAATGCATTTATGGTAGGAATAATCTGATAAAATTGAATGGGTATTTTGAATAATTGACAATTATAAATTTAAGTATCTTTCCACAATAAAAAAATTATGAAATAGATGTAAACGAAGGGGGGATTTGAATTTTGTATTAAAGAACATAATTTTGTCGATGTTTGAGCAAAATATGAAATGCCTGAACTTTTAAATTTTTATTAGTCAATCACTGCACATATAAATCGCATAAATAAATCAACCACATAAAGCATTCAACCCTAAGAGACAAGATATACCCTCCAAACATGGAGGTTGAAAAACCCAACAATTCTTTGAGTATAATAGATAGATTTGTAGAGAATGGTTTACAACACACTAGCAGATTTCCCGATAGAGATATCACTTCAGCAATAGAGAAGAGAGATCCACAAAAATTCTGTAATGAACTTGCCAAGTGCCCAACACTTTAATAACTTGTCAAAAACTCAACCATGTAATGTTTGCATGACACTAGTGCAGACATGCACTTCAATTCCGAATTTACTTGAGGAGCATTAACACTGGTGCATGGGATCCTTCTAGTGCAAACATTAGCAACCTCCCTAGCACTAGTGCCAAGTTGGTACTTAGTATTTTTCATCATGCACAAGATATGCACCCTCCTTTCCATAATTAACTTTAACTTAATGTTCACTGACTTGAACTGAATGTGAACTCACTGAACTGAATGTGAACTGACTAAAATGAACTGAAACTTCAACTGAGTGTATGACCATAAAGTTAGGAGGCTAACTAAATGTCTTTATTGCTTCACACTTAGTGCCATCCATGCACAATTTCTATTATTAACTTTTGCATGGATCTTCCTAGTTAATTGATGCATGCTTTATTACAACTGAGGCTTTACTGAAGCCTTTACAATTCGAGTTCACTTGGAGGCATATATGGGGAATTCAATTCCTTTCTATTTCTCTAGGCTTATCTCGTTATCATTAATTAATTACTACATGGTCCACATGTCTATTTATTATTTATCCATCTTCTCATATCATACTCAAAAGAATTGTCACACATACTGATGATCATATATATTACCTCAGGTCATATAGTCATATGCTAAAGTAATTCACTTTAGGGGTAGCTAATCTCTAAAAGAGATTTGTAGAACTCTGTGCCCATGACTAGTAATAAATCACATAGTATTTCCACTTTACCAAGTAAAGTTTGCCTTACTTCAACACATAGAGGTCCACCTGAATGAGTATCCATTTTTTGGATGACTTCATTAGGATCATTGCTTGATATAACTCACAAACCCATCTCTAGTTAAGAAGATTCATCTCATAGGGTACCGTCTATGAAAATCATTTACTTAATAAAACACAAGTCCATACTTGATGCAACACAAGACTTTAGTGCTAACATCCTACCTCAACACATGAGGATATGGATAAGACTACATAAATCTTAACTTAATACACACAAGTCCTAGAGAATAACTCCTAATGTTGTACAATGAACAAATTTACACACAAATTTGAATGTCATGTAGTCTCAACCAGGTACGTGACAATGGCCTTGCACTTCCTTGAACTTTATTTTTATTATACTTTAATTTGTGACAATGGCCTTGGACTTTGTTTTTATTATACTTTTGTCTTGTCTTATGCATTTAATGGGTATTTGAGATTTAAGTCAACTCACTTTTAAATTTCAATAGTCTTAGACTTTGTTAGTGGTATGGTGATTGAATTTTCAATGGTGTTATGCATTTAATGGGTATTTGAGATTCAAGCCAACTCACTTTTAATTTCAATAGTTTCAAACTTTGCTAATAGTATGGCAATTGCTTTATCAATTTAGAATAATATGATGGCGACCATTAAAGTTTGGTGTGGTGAAGTTTATGAAATTGTATAGAGTCAATTCTAAGTTGAAAGAATTAAACATAGAAAATATGAAGTTGTATTTTGTACATTCTAATTGACGATGAGTAGATCATTGCCCCTTCTTAAATATGTGAGTAGATCATTATTTCTTAAATATATAATATAATTAACTTTATAATATTTATTGATATTATGATTTTTTTTGGTAAGGCTGTAACAAATAATTATATTATAAGTACAAAAAATATTACATGACAAATTGCTAGCCTTAGCGGTCTAGGTTGGCGGAGCCACAAACCCAAACGCTCAAAATTGCTAGGCTGAGAAGTAGCATGAAGAAACAGGTATGTCCTGGGAGGCTGGACGACATAGAAGAACTTACAATTCTTAACATAAACCATAACCGAGCAAAAAAACAAACTATATAACAAAAAAAGTGTAACCTTTGACGATGGCCAAGAGAGCTAAGGGCAAGCATCAAAAGCAGTAATTTCTTCCTTTTGGAGGTTGGGTTTGTCTTCGACAATGGGGCAATTGCCGAAGAAGTCGTCGTCCCACACCTATGGAGGGAGCTTTAGCGTCAAAGGCTCAGTTTTGCAGCAGGGAGAAGCGCCTCATGCAGAAGTTCGAACCCGCTTGAAGTGCAACAAATCAATGGTCGTGGACACAAGAAAGGTGGTGTGCAGAGGAGCCAAGCTGGAGGAAACGCCAAAGTCGAGCAGAACCGAACCATAGGTGTTAACCATCAAGGCCTCAGAGCTCCCAGCTGCCACTGCCATCCTTTTTCCCAGAATTGGCGGAGCCGTAGGAGCAGAAGAAGCCCCCCCAGGGCGAGCAGTTACCAGGCCATCCAAATCAGCCCGAGAGGTTGTGGGCTCTGTTGAAGCGAAGCCCCTTTGCAAATTAGAGCATTGTTCCAGAGAGTACTTGCCATCGGCAAGGCTGGCGTCGAGGCTTGCCACTTTCAAAGTGCACCAGAAGAGCCCCGATATCCATGATGGAGGTCGCGGCTAACACTTCTTCAACCAGATTGTCGAGCATGTTTTTAATCAACCAATAGAAATTGATTTGGTTGTTGTAGTTCCTTGTAGCGAGAAAATCTGCCACCTAACCAGATTCCCAGTCGTCAATGAGCACGCAAACCGGGGTCGAGACACTACTGTCATAACCATTGTTGACCGCCTTGCCTTTCTGTGGAGGCACAACCTCTCTGCCAACACCATGCCCAACTCCACGACGAGAGGTACCTCTCGGACGAGTCATGGTGAAGAAAAGAAGCTCCCAAGCGTTAACAAAATGCGCAGAGCCAAACGAAACAAAGCAGTGCGACACAGAGTGCATTGAGGGGGAGCGAATGAAAGAGGAACCGGGCTTGATCGCCATTTCATGCACCGATGGAGAGGGTAACAGGTAAGCCACACGCGGGAGCTGCAACATACAACTGCCAACGTTAATGCCAAGGGACAGCCTTCGTCGCATCAAACCACGACTCATTAACCTTGAGATAGATCGCAATAAAACCTTTGTTTTCCGAAATAACCACCATTAATAGGCGTCATCTCTACATGGCTAAAAGGTGATAGGTGCTGCGGGCCGACGCCAAATGGCGAGAACAAGCCACCACATAGAGTTTGCTCAAAAAAGCACCCGCATCCGAAGATTGACACCATGACTTACTTAATACTCTATGTTCATATTATATTATTGATACCATGAATCGTTGAATTACATCAATCAAAAGTTTTAATTTGATTTCTTCTAAATCCTCTTTGACTTCAAATTGTTTTATGCAAATTGTGTTTTATGGGATATTTAATTTTGACTTCAAATTATTTTATGAAATATTTATAAATTTTAATAATACATTAAATATACCATCTTTGAATTACATCAATCAAAAGTTTTAATTATCATTGAATTACATCAATCAAAAGTTTTAATGTGATCTCTTCTAAATCTTCTTTGACTTCAAATTGTTTTATAAGATTTTAACTGAAATATTTATAAATTTTAATGTCTCGACTTCACTCCTTTGGCCTTTTCATAAATATATAAATATAAATGAATCACATTAAGAGGTCAAACAACTTTCTAAAACCTATTCATAAAATATTATATACTTGTAAACACAAAGTACTATATTTACATTTCTTTAAATTAATTTGACTTAAGTATGTTAATCTTTTAATGAATGGACATTTCTTTAAATTAATTTGACTTAGCTTTTGATGAATGGAGAGAAATCAATTTTAAAAAGATCAATTACTTTTTAAACATCCAGGCAGTTACATAAACAGCTGGCAAAACATATATATTGAAAGCTATATACTTGTCAAGATTTAAACATGAAATATTTATATTACACTTTTTCTTTTCAATAATTAAATCATAACCTAATAAATAATATCAAAAATAAATAAAAAGCAATTTACATCGGCAACCACTAATAATAATAATTAATTGTAAACAAAGACTACAAGAAAAAATTTATTCTCCCTGCTTCAGAATTTGGGAAGTAGGAATGCATACATCTGGGAAATCAGATTAGATCAGCATTTACAAAACAAACCAAGGCACACACCGTATCCATCATACTTAGATCAGCATTTACAAAACAAACCAAGGCACACACCGTATCCATCATACTGGGGAGAAAAACAGAACAGTTTCGAAAAAATATCATAAAATTTTAAATTAAACATTAATATCTCCAATGTTCCATCTAACACTTCATACAGATTGAAACTTCACTTCATACAGATTGAAACTTCAACTTACAGTGAGTCAGAAAACTGAATAATGTTCTATCTAACACTTCATACAGATTGAAACTTCAACTTACAGTGAGTCAGAAAACTGAATAATTTGCTCATTCTGAACAGTATTCAGTTTCTATACTTCTATCTGTCCAACAAGCAAAAGAAGGAAGAATATGATGCATCCCAGCATCGTGCTAACATATTTGTGAATAACATGCTACAAACTGATCTTCAATCCATGCTTGGGCCTGGCATTGCAATCCAGTTTAATAAATAAACAATAATGGTTTTTGAGTTTGGAGTATATACACTCGGAACAAACACAGGAAAACAATATCTGGCAAGGCTATATAGATGAAATTGTACATAACACGGCCTAGTATTCCATCCATGGTGCAAAATCTTCCAATTTCTTGTATTGATCTTCGTCCGTATCTGTCCTGAAAACTTCCTCATCCATGCTCTCATGGATGCTTGAAGTGTCGTAATAAGAAGGGTTGTTGAAGTTAAGGCCTTCAAACCACTCGTTAGAATGGAAGATATCAGGGACCACTTCCGTTGTTATTGTCATGAACAAATCTTCTATGCTGCAATTCAGGCCTGCCTCGGATTGGAAGTAACTGTAATCCTTGACTATACTCTGGATTAACAAAGACATACATATACAACTTTGGTTAGAACTACTAACGCAGCAGAACCCAAATAATAACAGATAAAATAACCAAATGACAGTAAAGAACAATTAAAATTTAACCATGAATCTGGAGCTCAATATGCTCAAAAGTTGATATAGATTTCTATAACCATAAATTCACTAAAGGCATCAATACATCCATTTGTCTGTTGAAAAGAATACACCTCAGCCATTTTAGAAGAGAACTTTGCCCGGCATATTCCCAGCAGCCCTCTAAAAAATGGCTCATAGAAAAAACACATCATAAATGAAACTCTGCTGTTGTCAAAACCAAATCACAAATATTCGCGTCATAAATGGGCAAATCTATGTTGGCAAAATCCTATCTTGAGATAAAGCATTTTACATGAACCTAAATTTAAGTAGTTGTTCAGGACATCCCAGCCAGGGTGAAAATGCCGATGCCTATTAAGCATAGAGTTATGTTTGAGCTATCAGTCCTTTTAGAAGAGAACTTTGCCCAGCATATTCCTAGTAACCCCCTTTAGTAACCCCCTTAAATGGCTCATAGAAAATACACACCATAAAATGAAACTTTTTGTTATCAAACCAAATCAATTATAATCGTCATAAAAGGGCAAATCTATTTGGGCAAAACCCTTCCTTAAGATAAAGTATACTACATGAACCCAAGTTTAATCAGTTTTTCCGGACTTTCCCCAAGCCAAAGGCGAAAATGTCGATGCCTATTAATCATGGAGTTATGTTTGAGCTTTGAGCTTTGCCAGCTCAAAGTCAAGAAAACTTGGGAGCCCAATTTTACAAAATGCCACAATATTGAGATTGTACTATTGGATCACCAAGTGTACCAAGACTAAGAAGAATTGCTTAACATTCATACTTAATTCCAACCACAATTTCTTCATAAAGTTGCTCTATTCATTTTTCTTGGGGTATATCAGATTCTTTAAATACATTAGAGTACAGTACTGAGTAAACTACTGTAAAACCACACTAAATTTATTGATGGGTCTTTTCTTTGAGCAGGATACTAAACATGCCGGGATGGAGCGCTGATTTCTGAAGCCAATCATCAAAACAATGAGAAAAGAGACTTATTCGTGTCCAGTTCTATGACTCTGAATAACTTCTTCAGGATTAAGTCCAAGAGTATCTTACTAAGTCATTGAATTCTCAATAAGAAAACCACACATGTTCCCAAATATATATAATAGTATGAAGATACAGAAGAGCTTGAGAGTAGAACAAGGAATCAAACTACAAATGTTCCCAAACATATATATAATCGTATGAAAATTAATTGAATTTTCAATAAGGAAACTACACATGTTCCCCCACACGCATACATATATATATATTGTATGAAGATACAGGAGAACTTGAGCGTAGGATGTGGAAGCAAACTACACATGTTTGTCTCAACAATGGTATGAAAATACAGGAGAGGAAACTACACATGTTTCCACATATATATATATATATATATATATATATATATATATATATNGGAGAGCTTGAGAATAGGACGTGGAAGCAAACTTATATGTTCTCAAACATGGTATGAATACAGGAGAGCTTCACAGTAGTATAAGAGAAGAAGAATATATATATAGGAAAGCTTGAGAGTAGGTCCATATATACATATATATATAGTATGAAGATACATGAGAGCTTCACAGTAGTATGAGAGAAGAAGATAGACCATTATGTAAGGAGCTTCTGTGACATTTTTATTAGCATTAAGATCATGATATTTAGGGATTTATACACTGCCGCAAACTAACCTCACAACCTATATGGGATAGCACACAAAAGAGGAGATTTTTAACTCAGAAACTGTTTCAAAGCACTAATTTGACGTTTCATCCAAATTTTTAAGACAGCAAACAATAATAATCAATGGCCTGATGTGGAAGCAAAGCTTCCCAAAGATTTCTTGAAGTGAAAAATAAAAATCTTTTGGTGTTTCATTGAAAAATACAGCAGTACAAAAACGCCAGAAATCCCAAAGATACAAATAACAAGCTGCCTCTACTGCTGATTACATGCCTCTTCCATGACAGCCATTGTTTACAGTTCGATCTAAACGTGTGGAGCCCCTACTTTTATTAAGGACAGCCTTAATGGTTTGATCAAAAGGTGTGGATTGCTACCATGTTCTGATAGCATGTTGAAAAATTGGACAGACTACGAAATCCGAAATCGAGGACTTGTCTCTGGCATGTGGGCTGTTCTGTTGCTGATATACATTTCATGATGGGCACTCTTAGCATTCAATTTAAATGTGTGGATTAGTGTGGATGCTACCTCCAACATACTCAAAATTTTGTAGTATTCTAAAATGCTGGATAATTAGCCAATGTTGGTCCCATATCAATTCAAGTATTTGAAATCATTCCTAAAAAAACAAAATCAAAGCACAATGCAGTTCTAGCCACGGCGATCTTCATTCCTTATTCATGAACGAGTTCAAGAGCCAAGATTACGGGCAATACGAATGGAAAGTATATTTCATTTATTCTTGCGAAACAGATCAAAATAATGATAATACACTTCAGTCCCAAGGATTCTGGTTCATTGATCTCCAAGATGGCAAACAAAACAATGCTGATGATTCTACCACTCTCCAGCCAAAACAATTTTCATATACGATTCATATAAAACCCCCCATTAATCCCAACAAAAACAACAACATTATGATTATATATAGTGTGTATTCACCTCATAAGCTCTGTTGATTTGCTTGAATCTCTGTTCACTCCCTCTATCTTTACAGACATCAGGGTGATATTGCCTTGCAAGACGCCTGTAAGCGCGTTTGATTTCAATCCTCGAAGCATTTCTTCTCACCCCAAGAACAGAATAATGATCCCCTCTGCAAGCCCTCGTTCCCAAAGCCGCCCCCTTTCTTCTCAGCTCCTGGTCACTTGAATCCGAACAACTGCATGGAACCGCGGGTAATCTCACCGAATAGCAAGCCATTGAATGGCAGAGAAATTTCCGGTGGGTGTCTCGGTTTTCGATCCGACTATAAAACCCACCTACAATTTTAACACCAAAAGCAGGATTTTTTTCTTGATTTTGCAAGATGGGCATATACAGGTCTGCAGATCGATTTCCACGCAGTTCTAATCACAGTTATTTCTATATACAGCGAGAACAAGCGATCTCTGCAAGGTGCACCGAGCGGAGATAGCAAGTTCTCCGATGAATTCATCGCTGGAGATTAAATTTATAGGGACTAGGACAACGTGGAAAGAGGGGAAGAACGGAGGGCCGCCCTGAAAGTCAATAGAGGCTTGCCGTGCATTTTGTTAGTTGTTGCTTAGGGGTTGGGTTAGAGTGCCTTCATGTGTTGGTGTTTTTTTTTCAATTGAAAGCGTGTTTACAACATGACGTTTTTCTTTTCTATTCTCTCGTTTGAATCAGTCAACAACCATATAAATCTGAGTTTGATATTGCTCGACACCTAGTAATTTAAAAAACTAAGAAAATACATTTATATTTTATATAAAGTGGTAGGTCTTGAAGTTGTTATATTTGTTGGTTGGCAATTTCCAAGTACTTTATTTACCATTTCCAAGTACTTCATTTGCCATTTCCATGCATTCACAATGCACTAATACTCTCATTTTTTGGGTTTTTATTTATCCTTTGTTTTTTATATTATGGGTGAGGATACGACTATTAAGTGAATAGCTAAAAACAATACAAGAAATTGAGTGTATATGAGTATTCAATGTAGGTGTTATCTCTAAGTTTAATTATAAGGTTATTATAAAAAATTAAATTAAGTTATACATTTATAACTTACTTAACTTAACCTAGCCTAGCCCAACCCAACCCAATTACTCCAAGGCTTAATAAATTTGCTCATTATTGAACATTCTAAGAAAGTTATCATTAACAATCAATCATCCATGGTTTGTGCATTTTGGGATGTTAAGTTCTGAAGTAAGCAGGGAAGGCAAGTGCGAGAGGGATATTGTTTGATCCCAGAGCAAATATAGTTGACTCCTATGATTGGGGATTGGGGGTCAAATCGAACAATGAGGCAGAATGGATGGCGCTTTTGTATGGTCTTGAACTCATTGTCAATTTAGGCATGAGCAAAATAGTAATAATAGGAGACTCAATGCAGGTGATCCAAAAGATGTGGATTAGGTATGAAAAAGGAAGCACTGGATGTAAGAGAATTTTCAATAGGATCTCCCACCTCAACACTCCCTCAAAAATAAGTTACTTCCATGTCCTACGGGAAAACAATGAAATGGTTGACTTCCTTGCCAATAAGGGGGCAAGATTGAAACAAGGTCTAGTATTTCATGCCAATGGAGATTCAAAGGACCAACATGTTCCATGAGAAAAACATTAAGTGGGATCATAGCCACTATGAATGTGCTAAGGGTCCAAGTAACCATAAAAAAAATCCAAACTAAGAGACCATTATTCAAAATGGTTGAAGGGATCTATGGGTTGTTGCATGAACTATGCCATCGAATAACTCATTAATGCATTTACACAGATGTGAAGTTTCATTTACTCTCGATCCTTGTTAATGTCGCTCCTGCATGTGAAATGGATGTTTAGGTAGATAACCATACGAGAAGCGGTTAGATCTACCTTATTCTACCAACATAAGTTGAAGGGAGGTTTTGTGAAGAGGTAGAGAGAAAGAAACTTCTTGGCTTGCTCAAATCCTTTCCTTCCTGTTCGATTAGGGCAACATTAGTGCAGGAGATGGAGAAGAATGCAACGAGTGGACGGATGACGAGTCTTGTTAGTCTAGAGGATGGGTTCGAAGATTTTAAGATTCATTTGAGAAGGGTTTATGAAGCGGTTTGCAATGGGCTCAGGTGGAATCAAGAGATAGCCACAGACGTGGGGTATGTGTTAAACTAGTTCAGGATTCACGGATTGACGACTTGGACAGGGATATTAAGGAACTCATGGGCAAGGTAGATAGGATATCTGAAGATGTAATAAAATTTGTCAACATGACGCAATGCAGTCACTGCCAAGAGACGATGGCCAATGAAGCTCATCCAATGGAAGAAGTGTCGGTCTCTAAACCTTTTCAAGGCTTGGAAGGCAAGAAAAAGAAGTAGATATGCTCATATTCCAGTTTTTTGTGTTTTGTTAAATTTCCATTTTATAAGGGTCTATCCCTCGTCTAGTATGGTGAAATATAGGAAGAAAACTAGGAACTTCTGTAAATCTTTGGTGGTTATAGTTATAGTCTTCTTAGCGCTGAAAAATGCAAAATACAAATTGATATTTTTGCCTCTGTAATGTATGGTTGTGCGCGTCCTTTTTTCTATAATGAAATGGTTTACAATTTTTGTTAAAAAAAAATCCATGGCTTGTGCATTTATTACCCTCAACCCAACCCAACCCAACCCAATTACTCCAATTCTCAATAAATTTGTTCATTATAGAACTTCCTAAAAAGTGATAATCAACGTTCAATAAATTTGCTCATTATAGAACTTCCTAAAAAGTGATCATTAACATTCAATCGACCATGGCTCGTGCATTCATTACCCTACACAATACAATGAAAAACCTTTTTTTCTTAACTCAATAGTTCCTTAGTCTCTTCTTCACTTCTAATCCTCTTTATATAGGTATAAATAATCAATTTTGTCGTGCTTTTAGAGGTAACCTTACATATTAATGTTATTAATACTTTAGCTCTAAGATATTAAATAAAAGAAATTAATAAAAAAGGGAAAGGTTTCTAAACAAGTTGGCCTCTATGCTCCTCTACACCTATCCATCTCTCATTTCTAATCTATGGATTACTCTTTACAATGTTATACTCTACCCTTATGCCTTTACAATTATGTCAGATAAACATTTCTCAACAAGCATTTGGGCATTTATACTGTGTTTTAGTTTAGTTGTGCTCAATGAGCTTATTGCAGGCACATGGTAGAAAATATATGAGCTTTGTACTCTACCCGTATGCTTTATAATTCTGTGAGATAGATAATCTTCACCAAGCATTTTAGACATTTATATTGGGATTTAACTTAGTATGTGCATGATGTGATTATTTAAGACACATGCTAGAAAATATATGAGCTTCTAGGTTGGAAATTTGAGTAATTTTAAACCAGATCCATAAAGCACACATTGAAACACATTATATTTCTCAGCTACAATTTTTGTAGCGATGTGTCAAAAAGTTAAGATAAAAAATTTACACCTCAAGAAACTCGATCCCTCTTTGTGCTTAATAGATATTGGTTTAAGATGGATCTATGTTGGTTTTAATTTTTTTTAGTTTTTTTTCTAAAATTTAAAATCAAGCGAACATATGTTGCCAAATAACTTTTTACAAATGTATGGATAACTCATGGTTTGTGAGAGATAACTCATTTAACTAGAGTAGAGGCACTTAACTTGTTACATATCAGTGTTCACCAACCACAGGTTAAGTGGCTATGCTAGTTTTTAAAATTTGTTTTGTTGTTATGTAAAAGCACTTGGCTACTCTTTCACAAATAAATTACTCACTTTAACTAATTTTGTTATCATTTTATAATAATAAAAACTTAACACATCTCTTTGAAATTGGAAAGAAAATTTGTATGGACCATTTTGTATTTCAAATTCTTAATCATACTCTTAGTGAGTTGTTATCCTTCACCTACACACATTGTCTTCTAAGTTAAGATTTAATGATTTAGTTATTATAATTATTTTATAGTTTTAATTTTAATTATTAGTAAAGTCAATAATAAGCAAAATAACTTATTTTCTACCCATTAATTTATTATTTGAAATTTAAATAAATATAAATTTTAAATATATATATATTTTTAATCATTATAAATAAAATACTAATATACTTATATAATTTATTATTGTAAATTTATTGGTCTTGGTTAACTCAAGGTAGTTGAAAGTTGTTTATGCTAGTAGAAGGTTTGGATGTCCCATGTTCCATCATTAAACAAATTATTATTATAAATTTATTTATTTTTAAAATATAATAATAAAAAATTAAAAAAATTATTAATATTAACAAAAACATTGATATAATAGTAATACTACAATTATAATGAAATTCATATAAATAATAATTTTAAATGTAATACTAAATTATTAAATATTTTAATTAAAATATTAATACACTAACATATATATAAGTTTATAAAAATACAACTAAAATAAATAAATTAAAATAATCAATATTAAATATTATAATAAAATTAAATTATTTATAATATCTTATAATTAGATAATGTAACATTATGTCTTTGGGCAATAAACTAGTATCTTAACTTACAAATGATTCTTTCTTACATCATGTAATCCTATCTTACCACACTTCATATACATTTCAATCCCTCCATCTTCCTCCTCTTTATTCTTTAAGTTAGAATAATAATTTAACATTTCAATCTCTTCATTTTCTATTTTTGTTTTCTTTAAGTTAGAATAATATTAAATTATTTTTATATAAAATTATATTAGATTACTAAAGAGTTGTAAGTGATTGTTAGCCTAAGTCAAATCAAAGCTATAAAATCTTAAAAATATATATATATCTTATTTTTACATTAAAAACTCCATTAAATTTAAAACCACATGCCATAAATTAATGTAACATATTACAAAGCCCAAAGAAACATTAAAAACTCCATTAAATTTAAAACCACATGCCAAAAATTAATGTAACATAATTACAAAGCCCAAAGAAACATAAGCCTAAACTTGAGGATAAACTTTATCTATCTCTTTTTTGGTTTTTCAACTACTTCAAGGCAATTTTAAATATATACTTTATAGTTTAATTTCCTTTTACAACTCTTTAAAAAAAAAAACATGTGTTGCTATTCTATTGAATTAAAGGAACTGGGTACATCATCAAAATACCAGAAATGGTCATAATAGCTATAATAGCAAAAAAATACCCCAAACATCTTCAATAGAAGACAAATACAAATACTTGTATCATCCATGTCAAAACTATTACAGTTCTCGACATCCAATGTCATCAAAACAAAGCAGAAATTTAACCATAAAATGATTGCTCGTTGTATACATCCAACCAGTATACATCCAACAAGCAGATCCAAGACATGGAAAAAAAACCAAAGGAGACAGAGCCGACAACAACCGCCGGGTTCGGCAGCATGTGAGCAGTAGCACCACCACCCATGGGCACCGAAAACCCCGCAAGAACCACCTTCGACGCAAGAAAACAGGACGCCACACTGCACCAGGCTAGCTAAGCTAACTTGAGGAAGCCCACAAAGGAGCCCGCGATAGAGCCCACAACATCAAGGGAGGGCACGCAGCTGAATCCACTCTGGAACTGTCCAACCTCCACGGCCATGATGAATCCACCGATTGGAAGGGCCAAGCAAAGCCCCGCCATTGAAGAACGTCGCTGCTGCAAAAAAACGGGTTGCCGCCCAAGGGAAAACTGCATACCAATGGAAACAACGGACATAGCTAACAAACCTCTAGCAGAGGAGAAAGGGGGAGGTGGCTGGGTGAAAAACCCCAATTGCCTGGTTAGGGTAAAAACAACAAACGACTCTCACAACCTAAATTTTTGCTCTCGCACCCTTTTACAACTCTTTATGTCCCCTCAATGCTCTCATTACACTAACCATGCATACTGTACTCATTATCATGCTTATATTAACGTTAATATCTTTCTTTACACAATATTCTTTTTGTCATAAACTTCTCAACCTAAACAAGATATTACACCTCTCGCACCCTTTTACAACTCTTTATGTCTTCTCAATGCTCTCATTACGCTAACCATACATACTCTACTCATTATCATGCTTATATTAACGTTAATATCTTTCTTTACACAATATTCTTTTTGTCATAAACTTCTCAACCTAAACAAGATATTACACATTCAAATTTATGTCTGAGCTTAAAAAACATGTACGCTCGATCCATCCAACGGACCAACAGCGAAGTCAACCATTGACTTCGCTGTTGGTCCGTTGGATAGACCGAATGTACATGTTTATTAAGGATGGCCCAAATTTATAGCACCAATAATTTACCAAACTGTTTCAACTTGTATCGCATTCATATATATCATGTTTACTTAACACACTTAAAAATAACATTTCCATAAATACCTTTGTATCACCATGACCTTAATATTAAAACAATATGATGGAATAACACATCAAATTTCATTAATTTTCAAATTTAAGCTAGCTGTCTATCCTTATAAACGCGCATCTTCATTTTTACTCAATTCATTTTCATATCACATCTTTGAAATATGCATTTTCTTTTTCACTCATAATCATTACAAATACACATATTCACATTAAATCTTTACATTTCTAATAAACTATATTAATCAACCATCAATATGATATCATGATACACATCACTATGATACAAAAGATAGGAAGAGAGAATAATTAGGAAGAAAGAATAATTACAAAGGATAGGAAGAGAGAATAATTAGGAAGAAAGAGTAATTACAAAAGATAGGAAGAGAGAATAATTAGGAAGAAAGAATAATTAAGGCATACTTTTTATACCATACCCCACCTACCTACCACTGATAAATTCACTTTCAATATATGTCACACCATATAGCTTCTCATAAAATCATTCACTTTACCTTTACCCTATACATTGTTTAGAGATTGCCTATCATTTTCTGTCATCCATCCTAGAGGAAAAAAAAGTCATATCCATTGAAATTGAGTTGTTATTGTTTTGCATGCTTTAGTGGTCTAATCTTACCCACTCTTGTGAAATGCGTGTTCTTTTGTTAGTTTGAACTACTCTATTCATGAATTTGGTATTGGTCCCTATCACCTTTATTTCTAAGTGTTATCCCAAAGGTCCACATGTTCCACACTCGAATATTTAGATTAAATTAATTTCGCCTTAAAGTACACATAGTAATTAAAAAATGATTTTTTTTTTTAAATTTAGAAATAGGTTTATCTGACATCATATGTATGTGCTTTAAATACTTTGCTTAGCTAACAAGTAAGCTGCTTTGTATAATGACTTTTTTACTTTGACATTGTCGTGTATAGTGACCACTAAGGTCTCCATTCTATCCAAATAATCATCACAACTTTTTATGATTGAATTTATGGTAAAAAATATATTTTTTCTACTACCAAATTCTATGATTATATTTAATGGAGATGTATATTTTCTTAGTTGTTAGACAAATAAATTTATTATAAAATACTATTTCTTTAGCTATTAAAATTTAAATCTAAATTGTATTTATTTTGTTATTAGATTTTAAATCTAAATTTGTTATAAAATTATATTTATTGATTTTTATAATATTCTATTTACTTAATTACCAAATGTTATAATTGAATCTATTATAAAATTATATTTATTTAACTACCAAAATTTATGATTGAATTTACTATATAAATATATATCAACTTAATTACTAAATTTCAAATTTCAAATTTCAAATATTAATTTGTTATATAAAATAAAAAATAATTTAATAATACAAATTATTGTAAATTTCAAATGTTATTTTGTTATATAAAATAAAAAACAATTTCATAATAAGATTTTTTTAAATGAAAATATATTTAAATATTTGTTTGAAAAATAAATTAAATAATAAATAGTCATCCACTATTAATTTTATTTTTAATTAGATGTATGAAGTAACACAGGTAAATACATTTTAGTGGAATCTCTCTTTAAATTCATTTTAGCTCTTGTTGTTTGATTATGTCATGAATAATGAATAGACACAAACCTTAGTATCATATACCTAGGTTTACATTGATACAACATTTATTATCAACATATTTAACATACAACTTCTTTTTAACTTTCAATATTTACTAGCTGGATTATCTCAAAAAATATTTACAATTTTTTATTAAATAATTCATCAATTTTTTATGGAATATTTTTGTTTTGAATTGTAAACATCCCAAAAATTGTCCAAAATCTATATAAAATCTTTAAAATTTTAAAAAAGTAAATAATATAAATCCCATATTAAAAAACTCTCAACTCCAAAAAGAATGCTAAATAAATTTATGAAAATAATTAGTTTCAATGAATTAAAACTCAAAACCAAATTTGTAATATATACAACAATATCTCTTTAAAAATCACACACTCATAATCAACCATTATTTTCTATAATAAATAAGCTCCATGTATTAAAAATATGCATAAACATAAAATACTATAGATATTATCTAATAAAAAGACATATATAATCATTATAAAAAAAGCTATAAATATTATTTTTAAAAATTGCAAATATAATGAAAAATAAATATATGCATATCTATAATTTAAATTATTATTATTATTATTATTATTATTTACAAAAAAACGGTTATGGTTTATATTATAGAAGCAGCGAAGAAACCACTGAAAAAGTTACAAAATTCTGATTTATGAAGAAACCAGAGTAGTCTATGCCAACAGTTTCCCAAACAACCTTCCCCGATCAACTTAAACAAATTACAATCAAGAAAATGCATAGGACCTCACCTCTTAGGGAGGAAAGACCGAACAAAGGCGAAGATTAATATAGAGTTCATTTCTTCTTAATACAATCGCTTTATTGGCTGCTTGATTTGCTTTGGAATTTAGCTCATGTAGAATGTGAAAGAACTATAGACGTCGAAATACTTTGAGATAGAGAAAATTCTTTTGAGCAGTCTATCAAGCCTTAAGTTTTGACATTGACTTGATCCATTCATAGTCTGAATTATTAAACGAGAATCTCCAAATACAATGGCTTCATCAACCCCCTTGGCTTCCAATTGGAATTGCACCCCATACCTTGGAATGGAAATCGTAATAAGTGGTATAAAATGGAAGAAGCAAGAGGAGAAATGTTCACATGGAATGAACTAAAAGGAAATTTCCTTAATGAATTTACATTTTCACCTCAAGATAAATTACTGAGTGAAGCATCTAAACAAATAAAAACTTATAGAAAAGCTAGAGAGTAGACGCGAAGGAGAAGAAAAGAAAGGAAAGAGAAAAAGAAACAAGATAAAGAACAAAAACAACTACAACAGTCCCAACAAAAGATACCTTCAGTGGTTCATATAGTCCAACCAGGTTCTACAATGGAAATCAATACACAGAAGGACAAAGCAGAAGAATTGGACCTATTGTAGATGCTAGTAGTAAAGAGTCATAAGAGAGAAAACTAAAGAGAAATTAAAGAAAATAAAGACAGAGCAAACATAATTTCTAACCAAGTGTGAAAATCTAAAAAAATAGTTTATTACAATCCCAAAAGGAGCCGACATCGAAAAAACCCTTGACAGAGCATATCATCTTTTTGAAAGTGTCGTGTCGAATCTTCAACAACAGCTATAAGGAAGACAACAAGAACAGGTGGAAGAGACCATTACTTTGCTAATAAATCAGTTCACAATGTTTAATGCAACCTACAAACTGTTTGATCAATACTTTACAGAATTCGTTGTAACATCGGATGTATTGCAAAACTGGTACACTTATTATGGCCAAGTGTTTGAACAAATGCATAAGTCTCGTGAGCTCATTAATTTACTCCAGAACATAAGAGAAAGCACTGGAGCAATGGCACAAACAATTCAAGATCAACTCGTATTAGAAATGACCAAACTAGAAAAACTAGAGAAGCAGGAGCATCAATGGATCAACCAGGCCATACCTAGTCTCAGCAGTCTCGACAAAATCTGACTGCAAATGCAATGACTACTTTCCGCTGCCGAATATAAGACACAAATTTTGGGGATTAATATGATCAACATACACAACATGGATATGAGCTGAAAGATAGAGAACTTGTTAAGACTCATCACTTTGACCATAGACATACAAAAACCACTTCACACCTGGGAATAATTTCAGCATCAGTTATTAATTACTACAGAAGCTATCATATAAGTATGTATTCAGCAGTAACCATCCATCAGATAGCATAGCCTGTAATGAAAGAAAAAATACAACATCATGGCTACTCAAGATAGAAGAAGGGCATCTCTTCTTTTTTTCAAGATGAAGAAAGATTTTGTGCTGAGGGAGATGTTGGAGGAGTCTAGTTGGACAATCTAACTGGATCCTCCAGTTGACTAATTGTATATTATGTCAACCTCATATACCGTGTTGGTTGGTTGAACCAACAGGTAGTTCTTGTAACTGTTTTGTAAATCATATATATGGGTTGTAGATCCGGATAGATACTCAATTCGGTTTGATGTATAAACCCTCATGTGTACTTGATTAATATAAGCTGTTATTTTGTCTACCATTCCTTATCTCTTATCTATAGTATTATTATATGAATCAATATGTGTATCATTGGTAACCTTGCAATCTGATTGATTACAACACTCTCCAAACTTCTCCTCCTATAATGCTTCATAGTAGCTCAATATATGGCCCCTCAATGGGAAGTGAAGGGTCAAATCAGAGCATTTCCTAGCATATGGAAGGCCAAGGCTCAATTCATTCATTACTTGAAGGGGAAACTCCAAATATTTTTATTTTTTGAGCATAATTCCTGATGTATGTGGGTGAAAGTGGTGCAACATGCATATACACGGGTTGGATAATTGCGAACTGTGTATATATTCAAAAATATATTTTTAAGGGTTCCACTGGAGAATCAGGGTAATAGTGAGAAAATGGGGTAAAATGAGTCTGCATAGGGAGAGGGATAGGCCATCCAAGAATGATGTATCAAGTGTGACAAATCACGTTATAACAATTTTTTAATAGAATAAGTGTCACAAAATGTTGTCAAATTGGAGTATGTTGATACAAAGGAACAAATTGCAGACATATTTAATAAACCGTTGACTCGGGGATCATATGCATATCTTAGAAATAATTTGGGGGTTATCCCTCTTCCTTAGGATAAAACTAGAAAATGTACCCCACCACATAAGGTGGATACAATTAATAGGGGTCGAAATGACGGCAGGGAGAGTTTTGAGATCCCTTGTCATTAATGTCAAAGGGGGGGAAAATTGGAGAGTTGTTGTCATCAATGACAAAGGGGGAGAATTTTGGGTATGATTTCCATTGATGTTAAAGAAGTTCAATAATAAAAAAGGAAAATTATAGCAAGGAGAAAGTGTTGAATGGTGGTGTCGAATTATAGTATTATGGTCAAGTATTTCTAAGTTGAAGTCGACCTAGTCGACCTATTTCCGACCATTGTCAATCGAAGTTGACTGCTTGTTGACCATTATTAATGAGTCGAATAAGGAGTCGACAATATCGGTGCTAGAGTCACGAGTCAAAGTCATAGTTTGACATTGAATTATCAAGTGAGAATCGACAGAGTCTAGTTCGACATCAGAATCGATAAACGTCAGAATTGACAGAGTTCAGTTTGAAATCAAAATTGGAATAATTGAAATCGAAACGGTGGAGTTAGAAACACTGGAATACACAATATATTTTTTTGGTTGATTCTAGACATCATAATCAATTCTTCGGGTTCAAAATTGATGACATACTGTAAATCAAAGGATAAAAGGGTCAAAAGTTGACTTGTTTAAGTTGGGATTGTTGTGGTTGATTCTCGACATTAGAATTGATCAGTCGGATTCAGAATTGATGACATATTGTAAATCAAATGATAAAAAGGGTCAGAAGTTGACTGATTTAAGTCAAGACTATGAAGTCGAAATATTTCATAACCATACTATTAAAACTCACAAGTTTAAACAATGAAAGTAATTCTAAATTAGTAAAGGGTCACAATGAAGAGTTGTGACTATTAGGAAAAGAGGCATGATTGAAGGTATATAAAAAAGGCTTTATTCCTTCAAATAAGTGTATCTATACACACAAATTGCAAATCATAAAGTGTACATAAAACAAATAACTCATAATCGTCTAAGGGTGGTTGGTAGGCACAAGGGAAGGAAACAAAATCCTATAGGAAGTCTTAGCTTCCTTCCAACTATTGTTGGTAAATAGGGAATAGGTCCATCCTTTTGTTGTATTTGAAAATATTGGGTGTTGTAGCATCCAGTAACTTGGTGCTTGCAAAATACTTGTAAATATAATTTTGCAGTAATAGAAAGTGTGTGGTTTTCCTAGTTGGGTTTCCATGATAAAATTATGTGTTCTATTTCTATTGTTGTTTTTATTTTGAAAAAGGTGATAAAAACTAAAGATATGTAAATAATGATTCACCCCCCTCTCAGTATTACTTGATTTTACAACATCCCTAGCAACCCCCATCGAGTCGGCCCATAGACAAACAACTTCATGTAAAAAAGTTCTCCTTCATCCTCTCCCTGCAACCCCATCGAGCCAGAACTTGATTCGTATAATAGAGTGGCCACTCAATGGGTTTTGGGAAGGGCAGGCTAGGCTCTTCCCTCCCTCCCTTGCGCACCCCACCCCTTGAACGAGACTCAATTCTGAGAATTGAGTCTTATCTAAAATGGAGTCAATAATATGGAGGAAATAATGATAGAGAAAGTGACTAATTAGTTTTCACTATGGGCATGCAACGATGATGATCAATTAAAGAATGGGATTACAGCTCCTGATTTGCACCACATGAATTTTTATCGCAACCACACTAATATTCCCTTAAGCTTGAGTGAACTATAAGATTGAATGAAAAACAAAATATTTTGAGAACCCTGTTAGAATATTGGACAATACTGAGAGTGGGGGGGGGGGGGGAATCAATATTTATTAACTTTTAACATTTAAAACCACTTTTAACTTATTCATTAACACACATGATCAACGAGTCACAAGAAACACAACTTTTATCATGGAAGCCCAATTGGGATAACCACCAACACTTTCTATTACTGCAAAATTATATTTACAAATGGTTTATGCCTACTACTACAGATAAGGATGCTACAACACCCCGGTTTTTGCCTCCTACAACAGAAAAGGATACTACAACACCCTATTTATGAGCTACTACTGAAGGGAGGATACGTCCCTTGTTTGTTAGCTACAACTGATAGGATGCTACGCCACCCTTATTTACATGCTTCTACTGGAAAGAGGATACAATCCCCTTGGAGGTCTGTATCCTTCCCTAGCACCACCCTGCCACCCTAATATGTTTTTTATCAGACTTCTAGATATTATTATCTCTTCAATTCTGTCACTGGTTTCTCATCACTTCCTTGGTATTTGTATTCTTTTGTTGCAGCTACATGGATATGGTCTACAGAGACATCTTTTCTAAACTCTAAATATTGCTTATAAATACTTTTAACATCATTCATATTTCTTTACAAACAAATCTATTCATTATGGAGTTTCACAATTGAGCCCTTTCAATCTAAAGTCGTGTCTATTCGCTAAACACATCACTTCATAAAACATGCTTCTTCATCAAATATGTTTCCTTAATTCTCTGTTTAATTATTAACATACTCTATTTATATTTTAATTCGGTTTAATTAATAACATTAAACACTTTGTGTTGCAGAGGCGCTGATTTTCCATTCTCGAATGCACTCATCCTTTATAAGTCTGCAATCACTTTTCATGAATGTGCAGTCATTATTTATATGTATGCCATAATATGTTCCTCTACAGGAATAATAAAATATGTTTATTATATCTTTGAATATCATATCTATGTTTTATATCTCTTCCTTAATAATAAACATTTTGTTTGTTCCATGACGTATTTTAACAGTTCGTGTAGCTTATCGCTTCATGCCCTTTTTTTTAATCTTGCTTCCCTTTGCATAAGCAATTTCTTGAAGCATCAAACTTTCACCCTATTTGATCCTTTAGATCCAGGTCTTGTTATGATGTACATGCCTGCAGTTGATGCTCATGATTCCAATGTATTCAAGCATATCTAAACACCTTTATGGCGCTCTTTTGTTGGAATTTTATATACCTTGTGTGGGAATATATAAGTCCCTTGTGTCGGAATTCTATACACATGTCTATGGAAATTATATTTCCTTCAAGAATGGTCCATAATTTCGTTTTTGATGAAGACATATTTTTCTTTAAAAAACATACACAGTTTTTCACCAAATTTGGCATATTTATATCTAACACGTGTGATCACCAGGTGATAAAATCAGACCATGGCTAGATGGACATGTTACCAAACAATGGATCCATACATTTGGATGAATTTATGTGCACAAGGACATACTCAGGCATGCATTTCCAAACGGGATCTCAAACTTCCAATATCAAACATTTAGATAGGAAAACCTACTTTTTATTCAACTTTGCAGGCCTATATTTTGCATGTGTAAACACCATATTAAAATCCAAGACCATTACTGGATATCTAGATCATCAAAGAAAAATCCCATACCTTTTTACCAATTTATTGGCATAAGGAGAACCTTTGGAAGGCATTTGAAAATGCCCTTTCAACCTCCTGCATTTAACACTTGGACATATTTCTCAACAATGAATTCCACAAATCTCTTCTGCAATGACCTTTCCACATTGATCTTTCCATATTTATATTTGTTGAATTTTTAATGGTTATATCAGATCTTAAAATATCTAGCATCAAAACAGTATAACCATAAGCCAAAAGATCACTGAAAGATAGACAAGCACAACCATACAAAAAGAACACAAAGATTTATCCTGGGAAAACCCTAAAGGAAAAAACCCAGCAAAAGCTTCCTCAATATAGATGCCCCAAAAAGATAAAAGGTAAAACCAAAAGGCTGATCCTCCTCCTTCTCCAGCTACTTCTCTCTCCTCCACTAATGCGCTACACAAGTGAGTGTGTGTGTTCCAAATGAGGAGCGCCACACCTCTATTTATATTCATCTGTTCACTTTAATAATTAATTCCAACATGTAGGCTCAAGTAACCACACTGGGGTGCTAATGACCCACCTTTACAATTAGAGGGGACTACCTCATGACTCTTATTAGTTCTTCCCATTAGAAGCATCGGGGTACAAAGTAATACAAGTGGTTCTCCCGGTAGGACCATCGGGGACCACAAAAAGATATATATATATATATATATATATATATATATATAATATTCTTTGAAGTTACAATATTTCAACACTCCCCCTTAAGGAGAAGGGTATTCTACAACAACATCAACAACAACAATAGTAGGAGAGAGATAGAGGACATCATCAACACCATCAGGGTAACACATCTATAAATCATTGGAAGCTTTTCAACATCATATAGTATTCATCTTCAATCTTCAATGACAACAACTCTTTGACCTTTCGATCAGCATCAACATCTTCAGCACTTTGAACTTTCGATTAGCAACAACATCTTCAACACTTTGACCTTTTGATCGGCAACATCTTCAGCACTTTGACCTTTCAATCAGCAGCAACATCATAATCATCATACTCTGATCTTTCGATCAGAAATATCATCATCAAAATATCATCATCATCACACTCTGATCTTTCAATCAAAAACATCATCATCATCACACTCTGATCTTTCGATCAGAAACATCATCATCATCACACTCTGATCTTTCGATCAGAAACATCATCATCAAAACATCATCATCATTAGCGACAACCAACATGATCCTTCCTTTCGAAATTACGGGATCATGGACAACACATCTGTGGTACTCAGACAATTCTTCCTTTCGGAATTATGGGATCAAGTCTTTGCAAAGCTACCAACATCTTGGACGATCCTTCCTTTCGGAATTACGGGATCAAGTCCACTTACATCAACATTTAAGACGATCCTTCCTTTCGGAATTACGGGATCAAGACGATCCTTCCTTTCGGAATTACCGGATCAAGTCCTCTTACATCAACATTTAAGACGATCCTTCCTTTCAGAATTACAGGATCAAGACGATCCTTCCTTTCAGAATTACGGGATCAAGTCCTCTTACATCAACATTTAAGATGATCCTTCCTTTTGGAATTATGGGATCAAGATGATCCTTCCTTTCGGAATTACGGGATCAAGTGCTCTTACATCAACATTTAATATGATCCTTCCTTTCGGAATTACGAGATTAAGATGATCCTTCCTTTCGGAATTACGTGATCAAGTCGATCCTTCCTTTCGGAATTATGGGATCAAGTCCTCTTACATCAACATTTAAGACGATCCTTCCTTTTGGAATTACGGGATCAAGACGATCCTTCCTTTCGAAATTACGGGATCAAGTCGATCCTTCCTTTTGTAATTACGGGATCAAGTCTGGGGATGATTAATCCTACCACGTTCTCGAGTACCAAAGTCATCGGATCCGTTCTGAACCGAGGTTCAAGGATGATACAATCCTTCTTCATTCTCGAGGACCGAGGTCCCCGGATCACTTTAGGGCAAGTGCCCAAGGATGATACAATCCCACTGCAACATCACTACTCCCCCTTTTGGGGAAGGTCTTTCTGAACCACACCAAGCTTGTCTCGAAAGTGTTCGAACTTTACTCGAGACAGAGGATTTGTCAACGCATCAGCAACTTGTTCATCAGTACTCACATATTGGAGCTTTATGGCTCCTTTCTACATCATATCTTGAATGTAGAAACACCTGATTTCTATGTGCTTTGATCTATCGTGTAACACAGGGTTCTCTGTCATCTTTATACAACTTTGGTTGTCACATAGAATCATGGTAGTGTCCAACTCTAGGTTGAATAATCCTGACATAATCTTTCGAAGCCATATGGCTTCACAACTAGCAGAGAAAGCTGCTATATATTCTGCTTCGGTTGTGCTTAGAGCAACACTGGATTGCTTTATGCTAAACCATGAAATCATAGCAGATCCCAGACTCTAACATCCACCTGATGTGCTTTTTCTGTCTGAGATACTTTCAACCCAATCTGCATCTGTATAACCATACAATCTATACTCATGTCTATTATCATAGTATAGACCAAAGTCTATAGTCCCTTTCAAATATCTCATCACATGTTTTGCAGCTACCAAGTGAACCCGTCTAGGTTGAACTATATATTGATTTAAGGTGTTCACAGCAAAACAAATTTGTTAAATACATCAATGACCCAATGATCTGTCTGTAATGAGTCACATCCACTAACTCTAATGAGTCATCAATTAACAACTTCAGGTTGGAATCCATGGGTGTGGCCAAGGCTTTGCATTCCAACATATTGAATCTTTTCAATATCTCTACTGCATACTTTCCCTGGTTGAGAAAGATTCATTCTGAACTTTGCCATACTTCTAGACCTAGGAAATAATTCATTAACCCAAGGTCTTTCATCTCAAATTCTTCTGCTAGTTTCTTCTTGGTCTCCATAATCTGTTTCTCATTCCCTGTCAAGAATAATTCATCCACATATAGTGTAGGATGACAGGTTCATCTTCTACAACTTTGAAGTAAAGTTTAGGATCATCTTTACTCTTGGTAAAGCCCATGCTCGACAGGAAACTATCTATCCTCTCATACCAAGCTCAAGGAGCTTGTTTAAGACCATACAAGGCCTTCTTCAACTTGCATATGTGAGTATGTATATCTTCAACTTCAAATCCTTGTGGCTGTTCTATGTATACTTCTTCCTCCATCATACCATTAGGGAATGCTTGTCTTTAATTCATCATGGAAGCAACTACCATGATAGTTCTGAAGGAAGTGTACCTTGCTTCCTGGAGTAAGTGTATCTTCATAATTAATTACCTCTTTCTTATAGAAACCTCTAGCCACAAGTCTTTCCTTACTTCTATCAGCAACATATTTTATCTTGCAAATCCATTTGGAATATACCACATTCTTGCTTTCTGGTTTGAGTACTATATCCCAAACATCATTCTAGTATTCTTTCATCATAACATCTTCCATGAGTTCATCTTGATAGGTCATCAACATATCCTAGTCTTCTGCATTCAACCTTGAAGGTTGGAACCCACTTTACTCTTGGTAAAGTCTCAATCCATCAGGAAGTTGTCCATCATGTTGTACCATGTCAAACTCAGATATCTTCTGTAGTCACTCCCCCTGAAGTGGAGTATCATCTTCCCTCTTCATTTTGTACAGGTGGTTCTATGCTTGATATATACTGGTCAATAGAGTATGTCATGTCATAGTCTATTCTTTCTGAGGCAAATCATGAACCTTGCTTTGCACACTTATTCTATGTACTTCCCTTTATGTCTCAAAACCATATCATATACATCATTCCCCATGATCAACTGTTACTCTTTGATCATAACTTCTTTCATAGCTGGAAAGGTTAGCATCAATGATGTCACCTAACTATGTTACACAACTAGAGTGTGTTCGAGCCTCTTAATTTGGTTTGGAAGTCTTGCCATTCTTTTCTTCATATTGAGTTATATCTTGTACCCATGGTGGTCTTCATCCTTCAAGGTAGATCTACAGCTCTCTAAAGCTCTTTCTTACGTCATGGTGTCTCTGACCCTGGGAGCTTCAGATTCATGTTTATTGGAGTGAATCTTGAATTGTCATCACTTGTTCTTCGGAACAAGTCTCATCCTTCTTTTCTTGTAGGAGGTTGTACATAACCTTTCCTACAATTCAGATGCACAAGTTGCATGGTTAGAACTATTTCATAAAACATATGTATAATGACAAATTCTTATGCATCATGCAACTGTTTAGCCAATACAACATTCATCACGGAAAATTTGTAGATGCCTTCCATCTCTACCATGACATCATTGAGATTGTGCACTAATCCAATATGTCAGCAAAGAGGTTTCATTCTAGATAAGTAGCAATGGAGAGTTGTATAGCACCATTAGCTACTTACCCATCACATGCATATTAGTAGTATACTGTCATTAATGCAAACAACATATCATGCATAACACATCAACTGAATATAATCAAATGCATAACAAAACAATATCATGAAATGACAATTGAATACTTATCTTTTATTCGTTTCGTGGGTAGAATCCTTCTTGATCCTTCTACTTCATCATCTTCTTCATTCATGAAATCATCATTTCTTATCCAAATGCTAAGATGGATAAGGGGTTCTTCAAGAATTTAGTTCTTCATATTACTCATTACTTGAGGGATATTCTTTGAATCGTGAGCGCTTGATCTTTAGTTGCTCCCATCTTCTTCTTCTCTTCTTATGAGTCGAGATTCTTCTTCTTCAAATAGATTGGTCAAGGAATCAAACATCTCTTTCAGTGTCTTTAGGGAAGACACGTGTGGTACAAGTTGATCCATGATTGAATCAACAATGATCTTCTTGGCCTTGATCAAGTTCTTCTTGTGTAAGGCTTTGAGCCTCATCTCCCTCTGGAACTGGAACCTCTCTACTTATGTAGGTGTCCAATTCATTTCTTCAGAGAGATCATATACTTTCAGGCTGTTAAGTTGTCAACTTCACCAAGCTTGTCATCAAGATGATGTGATAGATCACTTTGAAATAAGAACCTCAAATGAAAATAGCAAAAGATTAGATCTTACCGATTTGAGGTGTCCGTCCTGGTTCCAGAGTTGGCTGATCTAGGGTTTGTCAGAGAAACCCTAGTTTTTAGAACTTGGAATATTTTAGATCTGATTGGATAGAAAGATATATCTCTTCAATTTGAGCTGTCCAATGTACTCCTTTTTTGAAAACAATGGAGGGAAGCTCCCGGAACAGGAAGCCCTAGTTTACCAATTTCTTCTGCAGAAATTCCTGCTACTATTTCTGCGATATCTATGAAATTACTTCTTGTATGTGTCTAAAACTTCGTACTACGGTAGAATCGCATGTCCCTGTTCCAACACCATAGGTTTCATCAGAATTGGTTTCACCAATTGGGACTTATGATCATTTTCCCAAGGTGACCTGTTACAGGAATGTTCAGAACAACGAAGTTGTACGGACTGCCACATGTCACTGTTTCATCTTCTGGCTCTGAAACTTGGACCACAGAAATTAAATTCCATTCCATTTCTAGAACATCTTCATAAATTTTATTGGGACCTTTGTAGCCCAAGATATATCAATTCTCCCCAGGTGTCCTGTTTAGGGATGAATCCTAGAAGAGGCTGGAACCCTAACTTGGAGAGATCATATCTCCCAGAATACAGTGAATCTCAGGCTGAATTTTGGATACAGTGTACATAAGAAGTTTATATTTGACCTCTATAATTTTCAGCTCCCGATCCTTCGCCAATCCATAGATATAGCGAATGTACCAAAACTTATTAGTTTTAGTATTTAGGGTTTTTCTAGCTCAGGGTCAAACTAGGGTTTGACTTTCCTGAAGTTACACCCAACCAAAAATATTGAACCAGGTCTCTAAACTTCTATTTTGACGAGGAGAGCAATCCTATGCTGGGCTTAGTCAAAAATTCCTCTTTTGTAGAAAGCCCTAATTTCCTGCACCGAAAACTGAAAAATGTTCGGAATCGAATTCTGCTTTGACAGAAAGATGCGCCCTTCAATGGAGAGTCATCCTATCATACTTTTGTTGATGGATTGTGGAGAGAGATCCAAAAAATAAGAATCCCTAGCTTTTGTAGTTGCACAATGTCTTCTTTCTGCGTGGCTTTGGTACCATGTTGAATTTTTAATGGTTATATCAGATCTTAAAACATTTAGAATCAAAACAGTATAACCATAAGCCAAAAGATCACTATAAAGATAGACAAGCACAAACATACAAAAAGAACACAAATATTTATCATGGGAAAACCCTAAAAGGAAAAACCGAGCAAAAGATTCCTCAATATAGATGCCCCAAAAAAGATAAAAGGTAAAACCAAAAGGCTGATCAAAGATTGATCCTCCTCCTTCTCCAGCTACTTCTCTCTCATCCACTAATGCGCTACACAAGTGAGTGTGTGTGTTCCAAATGATGAGCGCCACACCTCTATTTATATTCATCCGTTCACTTTAATAATTAATTCCGACATGTAGGCTCGAGTTAATCATGTAGTCTCGAGTTACACATGTAGGCTCAAGCAACCACACTGGGGTGCTAATGAACCACCTTTACAATTAGAGTGGACTACCTCATGACTCTTATTATTTCTTCCGATTAGAAGCGCCAGGGTACAAAGTAATACAAGTGGTTCTCCCGGTAGGACCATCGAGGACCACAAAAAGATACATATAATGTCAAAACCCCAAATTTTCTGAAAAATTTAAAATTTTGAAAATACATAACATTATTGATAATGCAGTCTGCTAACAGCTACAATTATTTATGAATTATTTGGTTAACAGATTAGTTATTACATAATCTGAATTAAGTACCTAGTTAAGTTCAACTTGTAGAATAATTTCTTTTTTTAGTTTACTGATGAGTTTTAATTTGTGACAAGTAGGTGGAACTCTCTTGGATTCTGGGGCTTACTTAGCTTTTGAGCTAACATAGAAAGTTTACTTGTCCTCACAGGTTTACAGGTAAGAAAGATCCAGTATTGTCTATCAATATTTATAAAGCATACAGATATACTTTTCGTTGCAAAAATAATAGCTTGGTAAAAGATATGTTGTTCCAAATTCATTTGCTTCTATGAGGTAAAACAAGCAGTTTGCTTCTTCGATTTAAAATGCCAAAGATACATATAAAGAAGAGATTCTGTCCTGACTGTAATTAGTGACAGTTATTATTTCTATGGTTTATAATCTATAATTTTTGGGTACTTTTATTTATATTGCCTAGGTCTTTTTGGGTTAGTTGTCGTTAATTGAGCCACCTGCTCTGATCCCAGTTTCTTGGGGGATCATAACACCAAATGTAGGGAGGTTTCCACCTACAACATAGGAAGTGTTTGAGGATGCTGCCACTTGTATTTTTGCTCTCCACCTAGTTCCCTCCACCAACTTGACCAGTACACTATTTTTAACAGCTCTCCCAAGCTGTTGTCTCCACTTTTATTTACTTAAAAATAAAATATTTAGAATTACATTCCACATCTTTTGACTCTGCTGAGTCATTAGTTTCAACTTAGCATTAAATTTAACATAATGTCTTGGAATCAAATCAAAATAAAATAACATTATTTTACAAAATTGGGGCATGTGACATATACACCCCCTTAGAATATAACATCGTCCTCGATGTTATTTATTCTTCATCCTCCGAAGTCCCCTGGAACAGAATTGGATATGCATCTCACATTTTACTTTCCAATTCCCAAGTGGCTTCCGCTGGACTAAGGTGCTTCCATTGCACTTTCACCTATCCAATGGTGCGGTTCCGAAGTGTAATTTCCCTCTTCCCGAGGATACAGTCCGGTTCCACCAGAAATTCTCCTTCTGGTTCCACCTGTACAACATTCCAGTTAAAAACATGAGTAGCATCATGAACATATTTCTTTAAAATGGAAATGTGAAAAACATTATGTACTCCTAAGTTAGGTGGTAATGCTAATTGATAAGCTACTTGACCAATCGTAGACATAATTTCAAATGGGCCACAGTAACGAGGTGCCAATTTTACACAACTCCCCAGCCTTAGAGAGCTCTTTTTAGGCCTTACCTTGATGAACACATGTTCACCTACTTGAAACTCCTTTGGAGTTCTTTTTAAGTCTACTTGAATTTTTTGCCGATCCTGTGCTACTTTCATATTTCCCTGTACTTGTTTCACAATTTCCTCCATTTCTTTCAACAATTCTGGACCTAATACCAATCTATCTACTATATTACTCTAAGAGATGGAGTATTACATTTTTGTCCATATAAAATTTCAAATGGACTAAATCTAGCTAATGCCTGATAATTATTATTATACACAAATTCTACTAAATGTAAATAGTCCTCTCACTTACCTGGCTAATCCTTCACATACATTCTTAATAAATATTCTAGTACCTGGTTTACCCTTTCAGTTTGTCCATCTGTTTGAGGATGGAAAGAAGTACTGAAATTAAATGTTGTATTTAATCCTTTAAACAAGGACTTCGAAAAGTTTCCTGTAAACTTAGGATCTCTGTCTGAGATTATGACTTTTGGTACTCCATGTAATCGAAATATTTGCTTTAGAAAAATATCAGCTATATTGGCAGCCTTGTAAGTAGTTTTAATAGGTATAAAATGTGTTGCCTTGCTTAACTCATCAACCACTACCATAATAGAGTCATTCTGATTTTGATTTCTAGGCAGTCCAATAATAAAATCTAGACTAATCACTTCCCATTTCCAGCTAGGAATAGGTAAAGGCTGTAGCAAACCAGCTGGGTGTTGGTGTTTGGTTTTTACCTGTTGACATTCTAAACACCTTGCAATATATTCAGCTACTTCAGTTTTCATATTTGGCCAAAAATACTCTTTTCTTAGCATGGTTATAGTCTTTTGATAACCTGGATGACCTGAATATGGTGTTTTATGGACTTCATCCAGAATTAACAGCTTGAACTTAGGTACGTTAGATACATACAGTTTATCTTTATACAGTAAAAATTCTTTTTCATTTAAACTGTAACCTTTTATTAAGTTTTTTGTTGGGTTTTCCTTAGCTTTAGCTTGCAAATTCTGGTAAATTTCATCTTGTTTTAATCCTTCTTTAAGCTGTTCATTTAAGTCTGAAACATAAGTGCTGATTGCTGTTGAAAAATTCAGCCTTGCGTTTCTACTTAATGCATCACCAACTTTATTTTCTTTACTTTTTATATGCTGGATTTCAAAATCATACTCGCTTAAGAAAGCTAACCACCTAGCTTGTCTAGCATTTAAATTAGGCTGATCTAAAAGATATTTCAATCCTTTATTATCAGTCATTAAAATAAATTTTATGCCAATTAGGTGATGTCGCCACATCTTTAAGGTGTGTATTATAGTTGCTAGTTCCAGATCATATGTTGCATAATTCTTTTCGTGAAATTTTAACTTTCTAGACTCATAGGCAATAACATGCCCTTCTTGAGTCAGAACACCGCCTAAGCCATCATTACAGGCATCCGTGCACACTACGAATTCTTTATTAGGATATGCTATTCTTAAAATACGTGCGCTGGTTAATAAAGTTTTTAACTTCTTAAATCTTTCTTCACATTTCTGGTTCCAGTCGAACTTATTTCCTTTCTTTTGCAAGGAAGTTATCGGATTTGCTATCCTCGAAAAGCCTTCAATGAACCTTCGGTAGTAACTGGTAATGCCCATGAAATATCTAACATCCGTCACATCTTTAGGAACTGAACAATCTTCGATTGCCTGTATCTTTTCAGGATCTACCGAAATGTTAGGAACCCATGTCAATCCTTCTCTTTACCGTGTTAGTATATTGTTGTTGGACGCATATGATTTGTAAGTCGTCCCATAGTAATTGTTGATCCATAGTTTGTGTTATTGTTGTTGGGCGCATATGCTTTGTAAGTCGCCTGTAGTATTTGTTGATCCATAGTTTATATTGGCCCATGGTTTTGACCCATAGTATTGGCGCCTATTTTTAGTATATAAGTGTGTGTTGAGGCCAAGGAAGGCACTGTGAAGTTATTTTGTATTGAGCTTGCTCAAAGGAGGTTGCCCCCTCGAAGTGGCCTGCGATTAATATAAAAGTGATTTTGAGTTCTGCTGCTATATTGTGTATTTTGATTAATTATTTGCTGCAGGGTCCTCACACGAAATTCCTTCCTTGGTCACTACGTGACCTAAATATTGAATCTTATCCTTAAAGAAGTCACACTTACTAAACTTTACGAAGAGTTGATGTTCTCGCAACTCTTGCAAAACTATTTTTAGATGTTCTTTATGTTCTTCTTCAGTTTTTGAATAAATTAAAATGTCGTCGATAAACACGACCACAAACTTATCTAAATATTTATGCATTATGTTATTCATTAAACACATGACGACAACTGGGACGTTAGTAAGCCCGAATGACATTACGATAAATTCGTAATGACCATATCTTGTTTTAAAGGCTGTCTTGAAGATGTCTTCATCTTTAATCCTCACTTGATGATATCATGACCTTAAATCTATCTTCGAAAACACCATGGCTCCATGTAGTTGATCAAACAGATCATCTATGTGGGGCAATGGATATCTATTTTTGATAGTCATCTTGTTTAGATGACGGTAGTCTATGCATAATCACATAGTTTCGTCTTTCTTTTTAACAAAGATGACAGGTGCTCCCTAGGGAGACACACTTGGCCGAATATACTTTTTATCAATTAACTCTTTTAATTGCAATTTTAACTCATTAAGTTCCAATATGTTCATTCGATATGGGGCCTTTGAGCTAGGTACTGCACCCGGTACCAGCTCAATGGTGAAATCCAATTCCCTTTTCGGAGGTAATCCCAGAATATCTTTTGGGAATACATCAACATATTCCTTTAAAATAGGGATATCTTCTATTTTTAACTTATCTGTTTTAATTATACTTTCCTCATCTGTAATTGTTACTACATAATATTTACATCCTTTTCTAACAGCTCTTTTAAGTTGTAAAGCAGAAATTTGTTTTACCATAGTTTTTCTAGGAATACTCTTAACATTTACTAGTTGTTCATCACTGTTTAAGCATGCGAAAGTTTTATCGTAACAATTTAAAATTACTCTATGCTGTTCTAACTAGTCCATACCAATCAACAAATCATATGAGCCAAGTGGCAAAACATTAAGTTTAACAAAAATTTCAAATTTATCCATAAGTAAAGCACATTCTTTCACAAAACAAGTTACTTTTCTTTTAGCCCCAGTGGCTAGTTGAACTAGCCATGAATTCTCAAACTTATCGACAGATAACTTACATTTTTCCACTATCTGAGGTGCAATATAACTGATACTAGCTCCTGGATCAATTAAAATAGTTACAAGGGTCTGTTTAATCATACCTTCTACTTCCACCATGGAGGTTTGGTACTTAGATTGTCGGTTCTCCAAGGCTGCGTTGATTTTGGGCATGCTCCTTGCTAGTTCCCCAACGGTCATCTCCTCCTGTACGGTATGAATGTTGCTAACAGTCTTCTTCCGGTTTGGACAGACTGAAGCACAGTGTGGGCCATTACATTCCTAGCACTTAACCGACTCTTTACGCTCAAAATTCTTGGTAAAGTTTCCATGATTACTTGCAGTTTCCTTACCTTTAAAATTATTCTGATTTTTGGGTGTACTATTCCTATTTCCTTGGAAATTATTGTTATTAGAATAGTTTTTGGCCTTATTGTTCTTAAAATTTCTGTTAGGCACAAAATCCTTCTTCTTAGATTCAAAATGATTGTTATTTTTCTTAGCCTTCTAGTTGGCCAAGCTTTCTTTCTTCCAATTCTGCTCAAAACAAAAGTTATCCTTCCTCATAGCTTCAGATTATCATATTAAATTCTATCTTTAATATGATACGGTAGACACCTAAGGAATCGTTGTACTTTTGGTTTCTCATCTACAAGGTAGGGTACATACCTAAGTAGACTTAAGAACCTGCTGTTCAGATCCTTCATTGTCAGTGAACCTAACTTTAGTTCATAAAAATCCTTAGCTCTTTCCTCGTAATACTGCTCAGAAAGGAATTTCTTTTTAAAATACCTCTTAAAGGTACTCCAGTTAACTTCTTTCTTTTTTATACCCTTAACTCTCTTCAAGTCCTACCACCAAATATCAGCCTTTCCTGAGAGGTTATATATAGCCATCCTAGCCTTTAACCGGTTATAATAATTATATATTTGGAATTACTTCTTCCTCCCGGACAACCGGGACTCAGCTTCCTACCCCTTCTCAGTCTCTCCATTAAAAGTTGGTGGTTTTATGTTTTTGAATTCCCCTGAAATTTCCTCATAAGGTTTGTATTTCCTCTTCTTGTCATACAGATCATCATCACTACTATCACTAGTAGTATGGTAACTTTGTCGTTCACCAAACACTTTAGACGATGAACTACTTTCAGTTTTTGCATGCTTCATCTTTTTAGATTTTATTTGATGACTGGCATCTTCAGATTCTGACCTTCTACCCCTTGCTTCAGTTTGAAACTTTTCCATTAGGATCTGATCCAATTCTTCTTGAGCCCTCATAATCCTGTCATTTTCTCTCTTTACAGACTCCATTTCAGTTTTCAAATCTTTTACAGTTTGTAACAACTCTGAGGAATTTGTAGTTACATCCTCTGGTATAGGATCTCTGGGTAAATTCCCTGTTTCTGTAGCTGGAGACTCTTCCTGTGCATACTCTTCCAGCCTTTCCATACCTGCTTGTTAAACTTTAGAAAAAGGCAATTCTTTGTTGAATAACATTTTAAAAATAAAATATGTTAGCATAATAATCTAATTTACTGTTTTATGAAAGCTAGTTGAGCTGCATCAAGGCCTAGTGTTTGAACCTTGTGCTCTGATATCACATGTCAAAACCCAAAATTTTTCGAAAAATTTAAAATTTTGAAAATACATAACATTATTGATAATGCAGTCTGCTAACAGTTAGAATTATTTATGAATTATTTGGTTAACAGATTAGTTATTACATAATCTGAATTATGTAAGCAACCACACTGGGGTGCTAATGAACCACCTTTACAATTAGAGTGGACTACCTTATGACTCTTATTATTTCTTCTGATTAGAAGCGCCAGGGTACAAAGTAATACAAGTGGTTCTCCCGGTAGGACCTGTTACGGAGAGAAATTCCTATGGCTTGGGGTACCACAACAGACAGCTAGACTCCAGAAATCAATCTTCTCCAATATGCAATAGAAATAAACAATC
>LPNX011185785.1:0-80073 GCA_001517045.1 Pseudotsuga menziesii
TATCTGTGTGTGTGTGTGTGTGTGTGTGTGTGTGTTTTCTAGTGGCAATAGCTTGATCGGTGGGGAGGTAGGTGTTTCTCTCTCCCATTCTAGGTTCAAATCCCTGATGAGACATATGTGAGCTAATTGTTGGACTCTTCATGAGCTAATAGTTGGTTAGCCTATCGTTGAATGATTCATCAGTTACATGTTGAAAATTGTTGGGCTCCACGTGATTGTTTGTGACCTTGCCTTGTGCCCTGAAGATTCCAATTTACCCTGAGTACAATCCTCGAAATGAGGGGAAATGCTTGGGAGTTTTCCTGGGGATGTATATTATGTCTATATATATATATATATATTGGTATTTATGCATGTATAGTGTGCATGTAATTTATTTTGCGGAATATTTTATACTGTGATAGTTTATGGTTATTTTAACATATAGTTGTGTACCTTAATTTTTTTTTATACAGACAGGGATCAGTGGAGGCAATCAGGGATGCTCTACAAGTACTTCCACAAGATAGTGTTTATCTACGATTCTTAGTGCAAGCAGCTGGGGACATAAGTGCCAGTGATGTCGACCTCGCTCGTGCTAGTGAGGCCATTATTGTAGGATTCAATGTTGGAGTACCTACAACTATTCAGGCTCATGCCGAAAACAGAAATGTTGAAATTCGCTTGTATAGAGTCATCTATGAGCTTGTTGATGACATGCATAAGGCAATGGAAGGACTTTTAGAACTAGCGGAGGTGAAATTTACTAAGAAACATTTTAGCTTTTCTTTTGATGACTTCCATTGTTTCATATTACTGCACAATTTTACAGTTCTGAATTATTTAGAGTAATTGCACATCTCTCATGAGGATACCAAAATATCTTCTGTGAATATTGCACATAAAATGATCTATTTAGTATTAACCTTGTTTACAATGTTCAGGAACAAGTACCTATTGGAGCTGTAGAAGTGAGAGCCATCTTCAGTAGTGGCAGTGGGTGTGCTGCTGGATGTATGGTGGCTGAAGGAAAATTAGTGAAAGGATGTGGTGTTAGGGTTGTCCGCAAGGGCAAAACTATTTACGTAGGAAAACTTGATTCGTTGAGAAGGGTGAAAGAGGTTGTCAAAGAGGTAACTAAAATATTTCCCCTAGAATTTTTTCCCTCTGAGTTGATAGACCATATCACCTGTGTCTCCATTTTTCTTTTTGTTCAAGAAAGGAAATTTAGGATCTAATGGATTTGGTATTCACACTTTACTTTGGTTCAATATTACAGGTAGGTGCAGGGCTGGAGTGTTGAATTACTGCGAAAGGCTTTGATGATTGGGATGTTGGGGACAAAATTGAAGCTTTCTATTTTGTAGCTAAGCAATGCACTCTTGAAGAGGCAACTGTTACAATGGAAGCTGTAGTTGCTGCTAGTGGAGTCCAACAATAGAGACCACCTGTTAGATTAAGTACATAAATTCCCTTTCAATGCACATCCGAGGGAGTGTATTTTCTTGTCCATATGCTAAATGTACTTGACATCCGTGTCATATTGGTTCCCACAATTTAAGGTGAAAAGTAATTCAATCACAAATTCAGTAATGTCAAGTTATTGTATATTTCATTTGTATGAGTTACACTGGGCAAATGTGTTCAACGTTTCCTATTAGTTAACGTTATTTATTCTATTCTTCAAAATTTTCAATCTTTATATTTTTACATTATATGTAAGGGTTTATCTCTTTGTATAGATTTTTCAACTCTCTGAAGATAGAAATTAACCGAGAGTATTGTTTCCAAGAGGCTAACGTGAGGCTAACATTAACAAATGAGCAAATAAACCAAATCATGAAATTACCTTTCATTGCTGGTGGATGTTTTGGTAGAGTTTGATTATTGATAAAAATGTTGTCTGATATTTTTCATATGATTTTGAACATCTTTATGTAGCCATTAATAAAGAGTTGATATTATTTCTTTGTTACAATGGGTTTCATTGTGCAAAGAAAATCATGTTCAATTTTCAACAAGCCCAATTCCTAATTTTATGTTGGAACTGTGATAAGTGAAACATGAACGGCCTAAGATTGTGGTAACATATGGCTGCAGCACAATCTATGATAAATTGACATGCAGCATGTAGTAGGCTAACACATCCTCTGGAGGCCAAGATACTTGAGCAGATTACTTTGTTGTTTACGGTAAAGGGACCAAGAAGATAGTGCCTGGCACATATATAACAAGGCTGCTAGCATTTTTTCCCTATAAAAATGTTTTTTTAAGCTCATGAGGACCAGGAAATGCTGGGTGTAGGGAAAGAGAAGGTTCAATAAGAAAAATCTGACAGGCAATTGATAATTGCTTCTCTGCGGTGTGTGTTCTTGGTAGTTTAGGTGAGTCACATGGATGATGTAGCCAGTGACTTGAGCATCTCAAGAGTTGTGAATTAGAACATAGATATAGACACAAGCATATTTACATAATGAAATTATTTGTTTCTTTTTAAGAGGCCTAGAAGTTGAAAGACCAATATTTTTTCGGAGTGCAATATTTTGAGATAATTTTGAAAAGAAATAAAACAAAAGTATGATACCAAACTTCAGTTCAAAATTCAAATCCCTTTTGCATTGACTGGTAATTCTTTAAAGATATATTCTGTACATGAGATGGGAAGCATTTTACGACCCAGTCTTCCTTTTGATTCCTCCCAATTCAAAATGTAGGGTTCTAATTCATCATTTAAGACATGTTTCTTACTTGTAAGAGGATGATATCTGCTTTTCAAAACCCTAGTCAAAGGAAATGGAAGGGAACAATATTTTTAGTATTTATGATATGAATTGGATCACTATATAATTGGCATCTATTTTGGTACTCTGATTGGAAAAATTGGAGCTATTGATTTGTGGTCCCATCAGGTTAGGAATTTCAAATGGCGGACACCCGACAGAATTCATAACTAGTCGGATAAAGGTGAACTATCTGATTATATTTATCTTTTAACACAAGGATAAATAATAAAACTACTCTATAATAATGGTAATTGCAACATCCTATGCTTTGTCCGTACCAAATCACCCTCTTATTCTAAACCTAGTTTAGGGCCATAGATCCGTAATGAAGTTGCTTGAACATGCCACCAGATGAAGTGCACGTATCCAATCCCATTATGTATAACATAACTATTTCACAATTGTGTTTAAACTCCAGTGACCAATACATGAAGTAGCCATCAAAACATGGAAAATAATGACCAACCTTTCTTGATAAATTCCTTTCTTAGAAAAGATGCTTGCACATGCTTAATAGAAAGTGGCCATCAAAACTATAATTTCCATGATAAGTATTAAACTGAATTAGCACCAACATCCTTGTATATGTTTACAAACAAATGAAGTGGCTATGTGAGATATAGTTTTCCATGACATGTAGAACATTGAATAGATGAATCAACAACTTTGAAGCCAGAAAATGGCTATTGAAGATTATAATGTAAGAATGATTTATATACAAACCTTTGCAGTTATGATGTTATTTAAAAAGTTAATTGTTCCTATTGCTTATGTAGGGATGTTCCCTCCACATGCTAAGTTATTAAAAAAAGTATTTACAAGAAACAATAAGAATTTTTTCTGTACAGATGCCCAAATACCTCTATCCTAGTGATGAGAGCCCTGTACAATGTAGTCCAAGACCTCAAGTGTTTAGCAAGAACAATTTTCTCAATCCTTTCTCGAGTCCCAAATACAAAAAAGTTGGGCATTCAAGCACTGTTTGCTCTATATCATCACCATAGCATAGCAACAAAGCTCTGAACTAATACTCTTTTGACTTGCAGCAAAAAAAAAATTTATTATGGAAAAATCACAAGCAATCCTCCATGTCTACAATGCAGATCAGGTTATAATTCTTGATTGTATGTATACTTATAGCATGCTTCACATAGCTATGAGTTGATTGTATATGGCATGCTTAAAGCTTCGCTCAATATCATCTTTATGTGACGACGAGTAGTTCTCAAATGAGGCTTTCCCCTTCTACCAAAATAAACCTCCAATGAGAACCCTGTACAATGTAGAAGTAACAAGCAGCCAATTATAGATATGTATACAGATAGAAAAGGCAAGACAGAAAGAAAAGCGGGCTCAATGACAAAAGATGTTGGGTCTTCAAATCCAAGGAAAGACTTACACATACTTGGAATTCTTCCCTGCTGGAACTCTGCCTCGACCGGAACCTTTCCCCTGGCAACGTTCCAACCAAGGGAGAGTTCCAACTGGGGCAGAGTTCAAGCCAAGGCAGAGTTCCAACCAAGATAGAGTTCTAGTCGAGGCAGAGTTCTAGCCGGGTAAAGTTTCAGTCGGGGCAGATTTCTCTTCGGGGCGAAGTTCCAATCGGGGCAGAGTTCCGACAGGGTGGTATACATGACGTCAATAAGCAACATCTTCTCTGGAACCCTGCCTCGATTGGAACTCTGCCCTGATTGGAACTCTTCCCTGGTTGGAACTCTACTCGGGTTGGAACTCTGCCCTGCTGGAACTTTGCTTGTGCTGGAACTCTGCCCCTCTTGTTGGAACCCTTCCCTTGATGGAACCCTACCCTTGTTGGAACTATGCCCTTGCTGGAACTCTGCCCTGGTTGGAACTCTGCCCAGCTGGAACTTTGACCCAGCTGGAACTCTGCCCAAGGCAGAGTTCCAGCCGGGGCATGCATGCCAGGGTAGAGTTCCAGCTAGGTCAGAGTTCCAGCCAAGGAAAATCCACAACTCCCTCTAGCTGGGGCATGCATGCCCAGGGCAGAGTTCCAGCTGCGGAATGCATGTTGGGGCAGAGTTCCAGTCGGGGCATGCATGCCGAGGTAGAGCTCATTGCCACCTTGCTCTTTCTCTACATAACTAAATTGCCACAGAGTTAGTTAGTCCACTAATTGGACAGATCATTCATTGCCACAGTTATTGGGCATTCTAGGAACAAGGTTGACTGTGGAAGTGTGGGAAAAGTTCCAACAAGGCAGAGTTCCAACAAGCGGCAAGGTTCCAACAAGCGGGGCAAAGTTCCAGCGGGGCAGAGTTCCAGCCCAAGCAGAGTTCCAACCAGGAAGAGTTCCAGCCAGGGCATAGTTCCAGTTGGGACAGAGTTCCAACTGGGAATAGTTCCAGCCAGGGCATAGTTCCAGTTGAGGTAGAGTTCCATCCGAGGGCATAGTTCCAGTCGAAGCAGAGTTCTAGCGGGGCAAAGTTCCAGCCGAGGCAAAGTTTCAGCAGGGCAAATTTCCAGCCGGGGTAGAGTTCCAGTTGGGGCAGAGTTCTAGTTGGGGTATATTTCCAGCCAGAGTAGAGTTCCAACAAGGGCAGAGCTCCAATAAGGGAAGGGTTCCCGTGAGGTTCTTGTTCCTTCCAATAAAGTTCAGGCATTATCGAAAGCACTTCCTATAGAGAGTTATTGAGCTAGAAATTCTACGTTGGTAATGTTGAATGGGCAAAGTTCCAGCCGGGGCAAAGTTTCAATTGGGGCATAATTCTAGCCAGGGCAAAGTTCCAACCGGGGCAGAGTTCTAGACATGTATTTGATGGCATAATGGAAATGCTCGAGTTTCTATTTTGTAAATTTCTTTTTGGCACCTATATCTCATTCAAAGGTCAATGATCCAATCTACAAAATGTGTGTTGATTCAAGGCCTTCATCGTGGCCCATTAGCCCAAGAAGCTTCATTTGGCATATAAGTCCCTTGATTTCCTCCCTCAACCTTGATCAAGGGATCGAGACCCATTCTTGGTGCACAAATACTTGTTATGGTGCCTTGTCATGACATTTGAGCCGTAAGAACTCTGCCCCACCTGGAACTTTTCACTGACTAGAACTCTTCCTCGATTGGAAATTTGCCACGTATGGAACTCTACCTCACCTGGAACTGTGCCCCAGTTGGAACTCTGCCTCGGCTGGAACTTTTCCTCACCTAAAACTATGCTCTCCTGGAACTCTGCCCCGACTGAATTTTTGCCTCGGCTGAAACTTTGCCCTGACTGGAACTTTGCCCCGCCTGAAACCATGCCCGGTTGGAACTCTGCCTCGGCTGGAACTCTAACAATCATAAATAACCTACAAGCTGCTGCAACTTGAGGACTATTACTTTTTCACCTCACATAAGTTTGAGTTGGTCTCCTTCATTGTGTGGATTCTATATAGTACGCACTGGATGGTGAAGTCATGTGCAATTGAGCCATCAAATGAATTTGAAGTATGTTTTCCCCATAGAGGAATGGACTAGCTGGAAGTTTGTGGTAATTAATTTGAATATATTTGTTGTTCTAGATATGTTGGTTTGCATCTTTGAAGTAAAGTTGATATTTGATGGTGAAACTCATGGTTACTATAACATGGTGCATTCAAAACTCTCCCATTAAATATTGGTGGCAGCCCCATTCAGCATGGTGTATAGATCAAAGCCTAAGTATTTTAACAATGTTTTTCTAGCAGCAGATAAAGGAAACCTTCTATGGGATGAAATTAATACTGTTGTCACCATTTTTTATGCTTATGAGAATCTTGAGAGACACTTATAGCATAAAAATGGAAATGGACACAAATAGCATAAAAATGGGGATACAAAGCACTTCAACCTTAATCAACTAAACTTAATTTGTCCAAGAAATCTAAAACACAGACAGTCATAAATCTCAGCCAACGACTTTTTCACAGGTCACATAATCTTGTTTGTGCTCAAAATCTTTTTGGAAGTCAAGAAATTTTTTCTTGTGCAACAACTACCCTCATATCTTAACGACCCTATCTGTAAGAATTTGTCCAATAATTAATTTTGTAGAATGCACCTCCCCTACTGAGCTGTAGAATGCACCTCTTCTTCAGTGCAATAAAAGTGATATGCCATGCATTGGATATATGCATTTTTCATCATATCAAATTGGGAACAGTACCAAAACTTCCAGCCCTATTTGAAATTTCATATTGACACATCTTTACTATAAATCTGAAATTCTTACCTAAAATAATCTCTCGTTCTCATTGAGAATAAGCTCGGAAGGGTCTCTACCATAGCCCTAACAAGGTGGAAGAAATATCTCAATTTTTTTAACATTGTGGAAGAAATATCTCCATCAATTGATATAATGGTTGATCATGTTTGAATTGATACAATGGTTGATCCAAACAGGAGACTCGTCTTTGGTGGATCACTCTTGGCCTAACCCTGACCACGAACTAGCTTCATAGGTGCTTTTCCTTGTTTGTCATGGATTTCCTCCTTCATCACTCTGGTTTTGGGGTTTAAGTGCCCTATGATAGCATCCTCCTTCACTCTGGTACAAACATTGCTACCAACAGTTTCAGTGCATTGTCTTGTGGTTACTTTTGTAACTTGATGACAGTTTAACTTGATGAACTCTGCCCCGCTTGTTGGAAACCTGCCCTTGATGGAACCTTGCCCTTGTTGGAACTATGCCCTGGCTGGAACTCTGCCTCGGTTGGAACTCTGCCTAGCTAGAAATTTGACCCAGTTGGAACTCTGCCCAGGGCAGAGTTCCAGCCAAGGCATGCATGCCAAGGTAGAGTTCCAGCAGGGGAAAAGTCACAACTCCCTCTAGCTGGGGCATGCATGCCCAAGGCAGAGTTCCAACCAGGGCATGCATGTCGAGCCAGAGCTCCAACCGAGGCATCCCTCCAGCTAGGGTAGAGTCACAACTCCATCTAGCAAACTTAACAACACCATTGAGCTACCATCTTGGGTTTGAGGAAGACAATCGTTTCCATATGTAAGAAGATGATCTCGAGCACCCAACACCGTTTCCATGTGTTTCTTTTAGCGATCCTCTATATTGTTATTGTGAAAATGTATTAAATGCTTCTCAAGTTAGGTTTTAAGCCATATCAACATTGAAAACTTAACAAATACACCTTCATATACCCTTCCCTTGTTGGAGCTCTGCCCTGGTTAAAACTCTTCCCTGGATGGAACTCTGCCCTACTGGAACTCTACCTCAGTTGGAACTTTGCCGCGCTAGAACTCTGCTTCGATTGGAACTATGTCCTCGGATGGAGCTCTACCCCGACTAGAACTATGCCCTGGCTAGAACTGTGCCACGGTTGGAACTATGGCCCGGTTGGAACTCTACCTCCTTGAGAATCCAAATAGCTAAATATTTGCTAGCTCAATATGTTCGACAATGCATGAAATTTTGGAAGGAACTCTTCCCTCACAGGTACCCTGCCTCGATTGGAACTCTAACTTGGCTAGAACTGTGACCTGGTTGGAACTCTGGACCTATTCCAAGATCATATCATTGTACAATTCTCTGTCGATACGGGACAATGTGTCCCTTTTTTGTTGTACTATGGCTATCGTGTGCCTTTCTCTGCTAAATTGTGACTGTTGTAGCATGACTCTGGTGCCCTATCCTACCCGAGCTATGACTATGTCAAAACCTATATGATAGGTCAATGGTGGTGTTAAGTTTGCTAGAGGGAGCTATGACTTTGCCCCAGCTGGAACTCTTCCCTTGCTGGAACTTTTCCCCAGCCGGAACTCTACCCCGACTAGATTTCTTTGTCTTACAGAACCCATATACTAGGGTATTATACATAAGAATATTAGGAGCTTATTGTTTGCTCATAATTTGGATGAAAAGTTGGACTCAACCTCAATTTTGTCATTCCTGCGAATCCCTTTGATGCGGCTATTGAGGCTTATGATGTCTGGAATATAGCCATGTGCTTACATTCCTTCAAACACTTTGAATGTAGCGAAATTAAAAGTATGGAAAGAGTGTTGGGAACTTGAGATCATATTCTTACATATGGAAAGGGTTGTCTTCGTCAAACCCTAGATGATAGGTCAATGGTGGTGTTAATTTTTCTAGAGGAAGATGTGACTTTGCCCCAGTTGGAACTCCACTCTGGCTGGAACTCTGCCCTAGCATGCATGCCTCGGCTGGAACTCTTCCCTCAGCTGGAAATCTGCCTCGGCTGAAAATTTTCCCTGGCTGGAATTGTGACTCGGTTGGAACTCTGCCCCGACTGGAACTCTGCCTCGACTGGAAGTTCATGTTGGAGCAGAGTTCCAACAAGGAAAAGTTCCAACCAGGGAAGAGTTCTAGCCGAGGCAAAGTTCTAGTGGGGGCAGGGTTCCAACCGAGGCAGAGTTCCAACCAAGGCAGAGTTCCAACTGGGGCACGGTTCCTGTGAGGGACAATGTGTCCCTTCTTTGTTGTATTGTGGTTACCGTGTCGCTTTCTCTGCTAAACTGTGACTATTGTAGCATGACTATGGTGCCCTATCCTAGCCAAATTATGATTGTGTCAAACCGTAGATGATATATGGCGGTGTTAAGTTTGCTAGAGGGAGATATAACTTTGCATTGGCTAGAAATCTGCCTCGGCTGGAAATTTGCCCCAACTCGTCAAACCCTAGATGATAGGTCAATGGTTGTGTTAAGTTTGCTAGAGGGAGTTGTGACTCTGTCCTGGCTGGAACTCTGCTCGGCATGCATGCCCCGACTGGAACTCTGCCCTCAAATGGAACTCCACCCTAGGATGGAACTCTGCTCTCGGTTGGAACTCTGCCCCAGTTGGAACTATGCTTTGGCTGGAACTTTTCCCTGGCTAGAACTGTGCCCTGGTTGGAACATGGATGTTAGATCTATGCTCTAACATGGAACTGTTCCATGGCTGGAACTTTTCCCTGGCTGGAACTCTGCCCCGGTTGGAACTATGCTCTGGCTAGAACTTTTCCCTGGCTGGAACTGTGCCTTGGTTGGAACTATGCTCTCGCTAGAACTTTTCCCTGGCTGGAACTGTGCCCTTGATGGTTGTGGAAGAGAAATTGTAGGAGTATCTTGAGTAACTCAGTCTCTGACCAAATTCAAACACTTTCTTCCCTGTGTAAAATCTGTATGTTGAACCCGGATAGCCTGTATGATGATTGGGATGCATGTTGATGTTTGTCATTAGTGTCTTCACAAACTCTTGAGGGTACCATGTGATAGGAAATCTCCCACCTGAACAGTAGCATACACACATAACTTTCAGGTCCTTCATTTTTGGTGCAGTACTTTTTGTTTTTAATCAAAAGAAACTGACAGTCCAATGCAAATATCAAATTCACAAAGTGAGAACAAAACAAATACATCGCCAATGGCAAAGAGGTAGTGGAGTTCTAATGCTTTGCTCCATATCATCATTGGTAGTAGATTTCATTTTACACCAACTTTTGCCTAACTCAACTTTGGTCAACAAAATAAACTTGAAAGGCATCAACAAATCAGGGCATTCCATCCTTGTAATTAGGGAAAACATCAAACTGCCAACAAGGGTGATGTCGGTCATGAGGTGTCCCTAGCTTTCAAGATCATAAGAAATTTAGAATATTGAATATTTTATGATAAATTGTTGCAATCACTCTAAAAAATCCTCGTATAAACTTCCTTGCATTGCTGCAACAACTCATAATTTTGTTGTGAAACATGAACTTGACTCTGAATTTAGAATTCATATCCAATTAACTGCTTAGAATGCCTGAACAGTCCACCATCTCCATATATTGTAACTTCAAGGAAGAGAAACAAATGTTAATATACTTTACAGATGATCTTTGCCATGTCCATGAATTAAAATGGTTTTTAAATTTTTAAAAAAAAGGAATCAATGACATTGCTTGTGAACTAAGTTATAAAAATCACAATCCAATTTAAGAAAAAAATGTGGATAAGCACTACTAAATAGTAGCAAATGGCATATCAAGAATGCAAATCCTATATGAAACGGCCTTCCTTAGAGACATTCAGAGTTGGGATGTCAATGGAGAAAGTCAAAGGGATAACTCCATAAGAAGAGAGGCACTACATGAAACTGCTCAAGCACAGGGAAGCTGTTAGAGAGGAGGCATCAAATTCTAGCATTCAAGAACAATTGTTGCAAATAGAGAAAACCAAGATAGAATCATTGGTTAGCTAAATATTCAAGAAGATCCAATGGATTCTGAAATAAGGTCAACCAAAAATGTGGAGCAACTCATCATCACTCAGAATGGCATCTTCAGGAGCAGTGCATCCATCACCAATGTAAAGGGAAAACAAAACCACACATTATCAAGGATGTATATTGAAGATACAGAGTACCACACATTTTTTGCATTATCCCTGATTGTGATATTATTTTGTTGTAGAAATGATCATCCGCTATGAAATATTGAAACTCTCCATTGCTATAATCCAAATAATGATAATGAAATAGGAGCATAAAGATGGTTTATTGCTGAGTTTTGCAATAAGGTAGGAAATCCATTTCACTATATTTTCTTCATGGGGATTGGAATTAAGACTCAAAAAGACATTCCAGATGGGTGGCACCACGGTGGATGGATTGTGAAGATCATTTGTTAGGATTTGCTGGTATTTTTGATGTTTTTCCTTCCCAATTCTGTCATCAGTGTTTATGGTAAGTTCTTTCATTGGTGAAGTTCCAATACCATTTAGAATGAACTTTAGTTCCATCATTGTGACTGATTTATGCGTTCTGCATCAACAGATGTTGATTTTATTGAGCATATGAGAGATGGTAGAACAATTGTTGTATTTTCAATATGTTTATGCAATACTGATGATGTTTAAAGCTAACATATGTAACTCGGTCAATGACAGAGAAGCTTTCTAGTTTTGGTGGGTAAGATTTCAGATGTTCTTCCAATATCAAAGTTTATAAGCAAATCATATCCGGTGTTTTTGTATTTTTTGGTTTGACGGTCGCTGGTTGTGTTTTGAACAGTTGCTCCTCTCAAAGGCCTCTTTAAAGGGCATTTTTTGTGATTTTATAACTCTGTAATTTTGTATATATATTAATATAATTGTCCATGAACTTTTTGCAGGACAACATTCAAGAGACAAAGGCAGCATTCATATTTTTTGAGTTGATATCAGCTCATGGACAAAAAGAGTCAAACATTTTTTACAAATATAAGAAAATCAAGCAAAGGAATGAGCTTCTCAAAAGTAACACCTACACCCAATTCTGGAAGCAACTGAAGCTTCCAACCACAGAGGATTCACAAGCAAAAGAGGTGGCTGAAACTGAAGATCACAAAGAGGAGATTCTGAAACTTATAATGGAACAGAATGCATAGAAGAGAGAGATGGAAGAAGAAATGGATAAATCGATAAAGGAGAAAGAACAGAGTGTGCAGATGGCCATTATCCCTCTGGAGATTGTCCCTCTGACAGGAGATCAGAAAATTGCAAGAGGAAGCTAAAAACAACCAAGAACTGAAGTCTTTGTTTGAGTCAGCATGGAACAGCAGCCAAAGTCAAAGATATGAGTCACCAATTACTTCCACAAAATCAGCACCAAGGATCCGAACAAATGAACAGAATTCCTATATTTTGTAATTTGAGATCTAATTAGTTAGATATTTTATCCATAATATCCTAGTCATTTATGACAGGAGCAGATGTAAATAATTGTATAAATACTTATTTCTTCAAAGTATTGAGGGTTGATTTTTGTACCCAGGAGCTATTGTGTAAACTTTACAACGGATCGACCATTAATAAAACAGGATTGTTTATAGGATTCTTGTGTCAAATTGTTGGTGATGTCTCTCTATCTTTGTTGAATGTTTTCTTATTCTTATGATTGTAGAACTCTGTGAAGAGTGAGTGTAAAACATAAAAAACAATACTGCTAACAAATTTTCTCTTTGTATAGTTTGGCAAGCCAAAAATGATAACTGCAACATTCTTTCACATGCTGATAAAGACTCTTTTGAATGCCTACTTTGATGTTTTTGAGGAACCTAATTCTCTTCCTCATTTAATGATTGAACTACCAATATTGTTTTCATTTTTCAATTTATTTTAATATATTTTCTGTTTTTATTTGTTAGTATATGTTCAGAACTGTGTAATGAGTATTTTTCTTTTATCAACAAATGAAGCTTGATTGAAATAATTATATGTGGCCCCACTTGCACAGGGTGGAACAACATCCATTTCAAAACGATCTTTAACCTGCTATAACCATAACATATATGTAAAACATATTGAAGGTATAATTAGTTAGTGCATTGAATAAATTAAAGTAATTGCCCATCCACAGCTACTTTACCATTGATTAATTTAAAAAAAAATTGAGCTGGAATTACTTATTTTGAGCAAGCAAATAAGGTCAATAAATAAGCTCGGGTTACCATTTAATACTGCCAAAGGAAGAAGAATAAGAAGAAGGTGCAAAGGGTATCTTGCAATATGAACATCATGTCAATTTGCTATAACATAACATATATGTAAAACATATTGAAGGTATCTTGCAATATGAACATCATGCCACATTCCAATAAAAAGCAATTTTACCAATCACTAACTGTCATTTCTTTTTGAAATGAAACAAAGAAACTACCTGTTATTTATTTTTTAAATGAAAGATATCGGAGGTATTCATTATTGTCCTGGAATTTCAGTGGTTAATATACATACAAATATAATATTATAAACACATCGTATTGTAAGTGCAAGGTCATAATTGTAAGTCCATCAAAATGTCTATTGTAAAATATAACGAATTTTTTGAAGAGATATGTGTTAAAACAACCGAAAAAGAAGAAATCAATTCCAAACAACAGCGTGGTTGATTGTTCAATATCTGCCATGGTTTATACAAGAATTGACATTGCTTAAACAATGGGAGTAATAAACCAATTTGAGTAAACCATGGCCACATCATTGAGTGACAGTACAAACGATTTATAGGTACTTTATAGGAACCTTAGGTTATGCAATCCGTTACGATGGAAAGAATGGAAGTCCATGTTTGAATTATTTGGCAGGATGCAAAATACAAGCGTTACATTGATAAACGTAGACCAACAATAAGCTGTCTTTAACCTTATTTGGTGTAGGTGTGAACTGGAGTAGCAAAAGAGTTGCATTGTCTTCTATAGATCTTTCAATATATGGCAGCATTTCATGCAACAAAAGCTACAATTTGGGGTGAGGGGTAGCTAGTGACAGGCATGAACACAGAGACTTAATGGGAGTGATGTAGTTATCTGACTTTAATCCCATGAGGTGGGAGTGTTGGAAGGTACTGTAATGTCAATTACTCACTGGCTTCTTGTAACAACTGGTAACTGAAAGGACTCAGTTCTACATTATCACATTTTCTACAGAAACAACCGTAGATATGATAACACATAGAAAATAGGGAAGACTACCATTACACGTGTATATACACATATTTTTTAATATGTGTTATATGCATATGCATATAAAAATGTTCTTGTTTGCTATAGGATCCTCGTGTTCTGTCTTTCTTTTAACCATTCAGCAGACTGAGTTTTCTTGTGATTCCTGTATGTATCTAACAATAAAAGAAAGAGTTTATTTTCATTTCAATTAGCATATCAGATACCATAATCAGATTTTAACATTCACAAGCTTGCTAGGCAATGGATTCAGAAAGTAGGGATAAATGCACAAGCATTCTTCTTTTCCATTTTTTTAATCAAAATATGTTTTATGAAATAGAAATATAAGAGCCATGAATCTTCTATCTACAATCAGACAGAGCTCCACCAGTAATAACCAAACAAAACCTCACACTATAAGTTTCTGATTATAACTTCTAGAAATACAATAAACAAAAATCCTACAAGCATGTTCAAGGCACAGCATAAATGTTCTAAACTCTCAACATCTAAATTACAGTTTATGAACATTGAACAACATGACATACACACAAGAGAATGAGTCTTCAGCCAAAATATTACACACAAGTTTTCCTCCAGGCAGTAGCAGTTTGAAACAGCTAGCTATGTGAGATATGTTCACCTATCTCAGTTTGGGCTATGTCAGCAAATCCACATGTGAGAATGCTTTGGGGAAACATCCACCATTCTTTGAGGCCCACAAAATTCTTATTGTAAGTAACAATATTGTTTCAAATAGAATAAGTAGTGAGAACTAGAGAAACATGGAACTCCATGACTTCAAGTTTGACCTCAAAATTAAACCATCCTAGGCCCTGTGAACTACAGAGGTAGGTGATTTCCATGTTGTGGAAAATCGGTTACAAGATAATCAGAGTATATGATCTCTGAAATAGGCTTTGTAGTTTATGTTCTCTCAAGAAGTTCTATGTGATGCTGTGAGGCTAATATCTCTGCAACATCTGCGAGAGACTTCAAATTGCATTTAACCAATGCCTCGACAAAAAAGCGAGTTTCTTCCCTTGTGTTTCCTTGTGGGACATCTACCACATACGATTCTATGACCAATGTGCCTGGCCTTCCATCAACGATTTCCAGGTGAACAGTTATGATAGAAGAATAATTCTGCAGGCACAAACAAAAAACATGTAGTTATTCAATGGAACCTGTAACATATTTGCACAATGTACATTGCAGACAGACAAGAATGGTATTTGAAAAAAGAGGTGGCAGCGTTTCATTCTTCATTTTTCAACAGCTTATAATCTAATAGAATAGACAAGAAGATTGTGTTTCAGTGTGATTCTAAGAGTACCCTATCCATCGTTTTTTCTCAGGCCTCCATTGCAGAAGCATTTTTAGGGCTTCAAGCATGAAAAAATAGTTATCTGAGTTTTTTTTAGTTTTTCAAGTTCAAGTTTATGCGGGTAGAGGTTTGTTGATTTCATTAGTTAATGAAAACTGCCAATTTTTTGCCATTTCCATGTTTGCAACATTGTGAAAGATAGGGTTTGTGAAGACTCACAAGTAGGTAAAGCCTATAAAATAAATGTCTGAGACTCTGCACATCAAAGGAACATAAAATTTAAAATATATATCCTTCAGAAGATAGCAGAAGGCCTCCAAGCACCATTACATTGGAGGGTATTTTTTGTAATCTTGAGCCTACACACTTTGGACACATTTAGGGAGCTAGATAATACTTGCAGAATCTTCAAAATAAAACATGTGTCTCGGGCTCTGATCTAAATTCAAGCAACTTGCTAAGAACCTACTGAGAAGCTAAATAATTATACAATACAAAGTACATTTGACATGAACAAGTACTAGACAAAAAAATCACAGAAATAATATAAAAACCTTTTAAGAAATTAATACACTAATTCAAATCAAATCATCATACATATGTAGTTAATACACTAATAGGGCACAAATTGATTCAAAGATTATATGTGCCCTATTAGCCTTGAGATTATCATCATATGTAGTTATAGCTAATCTTCTTCCTGACAGAATGGACCTGAGCCCAGCTCTATCATCTTGGCTTGCATTTAGGGCCTTTTTGCTCACTACCTTGTAAACCTCACTGAGGACTGTGAGAAATGCATTCGCAACATTGGTGGCATCAAGAGTAAATGTCTCAAGGAAAAACAAGCCTTCCTTCTCTGCATATTGTTTAGCATTCTCTGTTGGGACTTCCCTTAAGTTCCCTAAATCAGATTTGTTTCCCACAAGCATGATCACAATGTTGTTGTCTGCATGCATTCTCAGTTCTTCAAGCCACCGAGGCACATGCTCAAATGAATACCATTTGGTGATATCGTACACTATCAGTGCCCCTAGAGCTCCTCTATAGTAAGCGCTTGTGATTTCCAGGTACCTTCTTTTGATTCATTTCCAACAAAATCACTTAATGTAGGCAATATTCAAGCTTCTACAAGAGAATCACAATAAAATTTTCCGACTTGATTAGGTTTGGTTTGAGTGATTAAGAGGAAAAGTTACTTATTTTAGTACACAGATTCAAATCAAATGTCATTAATGACATATTTACTCCTTCCCATAAAAAATTTCTTTTTAAAAAGAAAATTTAGAAACAAATTATTGCCAAAACGTTTTGCATATGGTTTCAAACTAGAATACAATTTCTTGTACACAGCTTCTTAACCTCAAACAGTCAAGAATTGTTACAATTTCTTGTACACAACTTCTAAACCTTAGACAGTCAAGAAATGTTACAAAGAGTAATAGCATATGAAGAAACTCTATGGTGTTTTTTCAGTAATATAAATTACATTCAAAGAAGAAGAAAAACATGTATACCACCTTTCTTGTCCTGCAGTATCCCAGATCTGAGCCTTGATCATCTTTTTCTCAATGAATATTGTTCTGGTCTGAAACTCTACGCCTATTGTAGCTCGAGATTCCAAGCCAAACTCATCCATGGAGAATCTGGACAGCAGCTGTGATTTTCCCACAGCAGAGTCCCCAATAATCACCATCTTGAAAACGTAGTCGATCTTCTGATCTTGATGCCCATATCTCAATCCCATGACAAGCAGCAGACAATTATCGAATCCAAGCTCTTCCGAGCTTTTGTTTCACAGGGCTCCTTCGGTGAGAGTTTTGTTTGAATTGGGAAAGAGGACGGACGTGGAGAAGGGGAGAAGGCAATGGATGGCAAGGGTTAACGATGACAATAGACAGCGCATGATGGAGAACGGAGTTTTGGAGAATTATGGGGTGCCGGCAACAAGGATATTGGACGGTCTGGTGGTCGGAGCGCCGGCGCGACGATTGCCGCCGGGAAAAATCGTCGCGTTGGTAGCTTACTCCTATACATCATTCCCCATGATCAACTGTTATTCTTTTATCATAGCTTATTTCATAGCATTCTTTTCTTCATCTTGAGTTATCTCTCATACCCATGGTGGTCTTCATCCTTTGAGGTGGATCTACTGCTCTCTGAAGCTCTTTCTTCCGTCATGGTGTCTCTGACCCTAGGAGCTTCAGATTCATGTTTATTGAATTGTCATCACTTGTTGTTCGGAACAAGTCTCATCCTTCTTTTCTTGTAGGAGGTTGTACAGGACCTTTCCTACAATTCAAATGCACCAGTTGCATGGTTAGAACTATTTCATAAAACATATGCATAAGGAAAAATTCTTATGCATCATGCAACTGTTTAGCCAATACAACATTCATCCATATCTCACAGAAACTTTCTAGATTCCTTCCATCTCTACCATGACATCATTGATATTTTGCACTAATCCAATATGTCAACAAAGAGGTTTGACAAGTAGCAATGGAGATTTGTATAGCACCATGAGCTACTTACCCATCACATGCATATTAGTAGTATACAGTCATTAATGCAAACAATCTATCATGCATAACACATCAACTGAATATAATCAAATGTATAACAAAACAATATCATGAAATGACAATTGAATACTTATCTTTTATTTGTTTCGTGGGTAGACTCCATCTTGATCATTCTGCTTTATCATCTTCTTCATTCATGAAATCATAATTTCTTATCCAAATGATAAGGTGAATAAGAGGTTCTTCAAGAATTGAGTTCTTCATATTCCTCATCGCTTGAGGGATCTTCTTTGAATGGTGAGAGCTTGATATTCAATTGCTCCCATCTTCTTCTTCTCCTCTTATGAGTCGAGCTGAAAGTAATCACTTTCTTCTGGCATACATTCTTCTCATGAATGGATCCCACGATTCTGGGAGGCCATTCAAGGTGGCTATCACCACTTCTGCATTCTTCACTTCTTCTTTTACCTCTTCAATTTGTTTCTTAGGGTCATCTTCCAATGTATGTTCTTTCCTTCAAATATCTTGGTCAAGGAATCAAACATCTCTTTCGGTGTCTTTAGGGAAGACACTTGTGGTACAATTTGATCCGTGACTGAATCAACAATGATCTTCTTGGCCATGACCAAGTTCCTCTGGTGTAAGGCTTTGAGCCTCATCTCCCTCTAGAACTAGAACCTCTATACTCATGTAGGTGTCCAATTCACTTTCTTCAGAGAGATCAAATACTTCCATGTTTGGAAGTTTTCAACTTCACCAAGATTATCATCAAGCTGATGTGATAGATCACTTTGAAATGAGAACCTGAAATGCAAATAGCAAAAGATTAGATCTTACTGATTTGAGGTGTCTGTCCTGCTTTCGAAGCTTGCTGATCTAGGGTTTGTCAGAGAAAAACTAATTTTAAAAACTTGGAATATTTCAGATCTGATTGGATAGAAAGATAGATCTCTTCAAATGGAGCTGTCCACTATACTCCTTTTCTGAAAATAGTGGAGGGAATCTCTCGGAACAGGAAGCCCTAGTTTTTCAATTTCTTCTACAGAAATGCCTATCACTGTTTTTGTGATATATCTGCAATTACTACTGATCTATGTTTGAAAGTTTGTATTGAGGTAACTTCGCATGTCCCTGATCCAACACCATAGGTTTCATCAGAATTGGTTTCACCAATTGGGATTTATTATTCTTTTCCCAAGGTGACCTATTACAAGACTGTTCCAAACAATGAAGTTGTATGGCCTGCCACGTGTCACTGTTTCATCTTCTGGTTTTGAACTTTGTACCACAAAAATTATATTCCGTTCTATTTTTGGAACATCTTCAGGAATTCCATTTTGACCCCTGTATCCCAAGATATAGCAATTATCCCCGGGTGTCCTATTTAGGGATGAATTCTGGAAGAGGCTGAAACTCTGACTTGGAGGGATCGTATCGCCCAGAATATAGTGCATCTGAGGCTAAATGTTAAAAACAGTGTACATCAGTATTTTATCTTCGACCTCTACAATTTTCAGCTCCTGATCCTTTGCCAATCTTAGAATATAGCAAAAGTACCAAAACTTAGCAGTTTTAGTATTTAGGGTTTTTCTAGCTCTGGGTCAAACTAGGGTTTGACTTTCCCGGAGTTTCACCCAACCAAAAATATTGATCCNTGAATAGAGAAACCCTATGCCGGGCTCACTCAAAAATTCTTCTTCTGCAAGAAGCCCTAATTTCCCGTATCGAAAACTGAAAATGCTCGAAATTCAATCCCGCTTCGACAAAAAGATGCGCCCTTCAAAGGAAAGTCATCCTAGCCTTCTTTTGCTGATAGATTGTGGAGAGAGAATAAAAAAGTAACAAGCCCTAAATTTTGTAGCTGCACAATGTCTTCTTTCAGGGTGGCTCTGATACCATGTTGAATTTTCATATGCTAAGCTAGATCATTAGTATTTTATTTCGATTTCATAACAAAAGCATATAAACAAGATCACTGGAAGATAGACAAGCACAACCATACAAAAGAGAACACAAAGATTTATCCTGGGAAAACCCTAAAGGGAAAAACCCAGCAAAAGCTTCCTCAATATAGATGCGGCTTAGTAACAAGTGTTCAATAAAGAGTAATATATAAGTATCTACCTTATTACCGCCCCAATTTAAGAATATTGGACCAAGTAATTGCAAATAATCCCATCATAGGAAGATAGTCCTCATCAATCCCTTTCTATTGATAGGTGGAGCGTCTCCTAAATCCTCACAGTTAAAGATATTTTAATTTTTGAAGTTGTCGAGACAAATTTACCTCATCTTTTGGGTCAACTGACCAAACAAAAAGCAATTACTTTATTAATTATTAATTTGTTATTTACATGTCGACATAGCCAATTGAAACTTTTGTATAAATAGAATATCAAACATTTCATTTATTCATGAATTAATTCTCTCTTAGGTAATTCACAACTCTTGGAGAAAAGTTTGAAACTTTGTTGAGGAGAAATTTTTGGATTGAAGAAATTCACTAAAACTGACATAACTTTCTCATACTGAATCAAAATTACAAAATTCTTGGCTGGTTGGAAATCTTGTTGCAAGGGATATGTGATGACATGATCTATATTTTATTTTGGTTTGTCTATTGTTTCTTTATCTTGTTATCTTCGAAAAGGTATGGTTCGTGCTTTTGGGTTTCTCTTGTGATGACACATGTCTATCGTGGATAGAGTTCATCTTTGATATTGGTATGTGAGCCTCTATATTGGTATATCTCTCTGAAGTCATTGAATATGTTATGGAGGCTATAGTGATGGTTATATTGGCATATATATTGATGTGATATTGATATATATCTTGATGATTATATTGGATATTGTTGGAATAGATCTTGGTGTTTATCTTGATTGTGATTGAGGTTGGTTGTGGTGTCATTGAATTGAGTGTGATTGGACAGAGTTTGGTTGACCGTATGTGAAGTCTCTTGGTTTCTCAAATTTGTTTATTACTTGATGAACTAGGCCAAGTAAGAAGGGTTGGTTGACTGTTAGAGAACTTGATTAGATTGACACAAGTATATGATTGATTTGGCATAGGTACACAAGTATCTTGGTATAGGTTGGTTCAGTTGAGCAGGATTGAAACAAGTTGGTTTAGTTGAGTAGGATAGGCACAAGTTACCTTATGTGCATTTGGTCTGACTCGCACTGGATGAGTTGTATGAGTAGTTGGCTTGACTCATGTGGACTGAGTTTGGTGTTTCGTTGGTTAGACTCAGATTGGCTGAGATAGATGATGTGAGCAACATATTGATTAGACATATTGTTTTGCATAGGTTGTTGGTATAGGTTATTGGTACATGTGTGAAGCAGTGACAGTTGATGAGCAGTGGTTAGCCGTAAAAATTGATGAGAAGTGGTCAGCAGTAACAGTTTTTGTGCAGTGTGGTGAAGGTTGATCAGAGTGGTGCAATGTAGTACAGGTGTTGATTAGAAAGTCCGCGGGATCAATGCTGTCATGGTTCAATAGTTTTGATCTTCATATTAGGGTGGTAGGACAGGGCAAGGAAATCTAGGGAGCTAGGGATTCCTTCAGGTTGTAACCTGTAAATCAAGGGGTTGCATCCTCCTTCCAGATGTAGTTGGAGAATTGAATTCATTGTAATAAGGGGATTGTTTCCTCCTTCCAATTGTTGCTGGACAACTATTATTATAAGACTTCCGTGGTTTTTCCCCCAAGCCTTGAGCTTCCACGTAAAAATATTGTGTAATGTGTTTTTTTATGTTTCTTATGTGATAATGATATGATGATATGTGATGATGTGCTATAATTGTTTATATAATGATAACAATGTACTTTGCATAATATTGAATAAGCTGTTGGTGATTGTTAATGCTGAAAATGTAACAAAAGTTATACACACTATTCACCCCCCCTCTTAGTGTGCTCGGTGTGTCCAACAATTTTTCCATTTTTTGGGTAGTTTAGGGTTTTGTTGCCTATTATATTCTTGTTTGTTTTCATTCGTTTCTATTTATTTTTCTAGATTTTCTTGTTACAGACTAGTAACTTCTCATCTTATGACCCTTTTGGGAAGGAATTTTCGGTTTTGGGGGATTAAATTTTAATTTTTTTCCTTTTCCTACACTCATACGTGGGTTGTAGTTTACACATGTGCATATAAACCTTGTAGCTTGCAGTTTCTGTAGAACTTGCTCTATTTCTCCCCATATGCACCCTAAGCACTGCGAAGGCCTATATATGTGACCTGTATTGAGCAAAATCATGTATGCCCCGAAACTCCATCTTTTTTTTTTTTTTCAGTTTGTGGCATGTTAAAATTGGAAATATGGGTATGTATGAGTCTAAGATGGTTGTGAATTTATATGACTTGACTATTGTTTTAGAAAACAACATTTTTAAAAAACAAAAAGAAAGAGAAGTCTTTTCCCAGGTTTAGGTCTTTCCCAAATCTTCTTTTATGGACCGTTTGTACATATTTGAGCAAACTTAATCTTATAAATATTTTTGTTATTTATCCTCCATTTTTATTTTTAAGATCATATCATAGAGAAAAAGCAATACAAAAATTGTATTTCTTTTTAAGTATTTTTCTTTGATTGCTTTGTTGCAAGACACTTTGAAATAAGGAGTTTATTGGTAATTGCTTGTTTTTTTATTTACTTTTGTGAATTAAACAAAATATTTTTTTATAGCATTCTTGTACTTCTTTTTTTCTCTTTCCATTATTAAAACAAAACAGGAAAGATAAAAAGATTTCATCTTGTGAAAAATTTTGTTTTAATTTAAGAACTTAAATTTGTCATTTTTCATTCTTCATAAAGGAAAAGGAGAACATTTTATTTTGTTGTTTTGAGTATTTGAAGTTTGTTATTTGTTAATTTCGAAAGGAAACGAAAAAGTTGTTTTGTTTCTTATTTTTTCTTATTAAGTTTATTAAAACGAAAAGTGAAAAAAAGAAATCATTTGAAAGCACTGTTTTTTATCATTAAAAAACAATAAAATATTTTATTTGTCATATATCTTTATATTGTTTATTTCTTATAAGAGTCGCAACTCATCATTAGTTTCACTTCCAATTCCCTTGGACTAAATAAAAACCCATAAAATTAAGTGCATATATTATAATTATTTTATATTTATTTTATAGGGTATACTAATTAATTTAGGGATAGAGTCTTGGACTAGGTTGGAAGTAAACAATTTAAGGGTACTTTAAACTGTGTAACATAGTTTTATTTCATACAGGATAGAAAAATTCAATAATGTAAGAGTATGTCAGGGAAGCTCCACTAGCACCAGAGTTAAGCACAAGGTCTTATGAGGTTTAGTTGAAGGGATTACCCCCTTGATACTTAACTAAGCATTTGTGGGATTTTGCGTGTAAGGGATTTCACCAGTACCAACTTAGGTCCCCTATGTTGCCGATACTTTTTATATTTTGGGCTTAGCTATCATGCCCATACGTACGATTTCGACCGTTGAATGCCTCCCCAGACGTTGACTGTGAGTTTGTAACCTTCGTATATTGCCTTCGGATTTCCTAGGTAAGTGCAAGGGGCTTTTGTGGTACTTGAAATAGACGTTGTTCCAAACTAATAATACCCTTGGAGGGTGGCCCACACCTTTATGAAACTTGCACCAAGAAGACCTATTAGTGGAATCCTTGGTAATTGTTTCATGTACTTCTATTGTTTGCTTGCGGGAACTAATTAACCCATAATTAGCTTCGAAAGGCCAACCATTTTCTTGGTTGATATCCCTAGGACTTTTTTTTTTACTAGTGGTGTGCTCTTTGTGACTCTCTATGTTTTAGTTGGCCTTAGGTTTTAACTTGTTATAAACATTTTCTAAGGGTGGAACACCAACCTCTATGACAGTCTAGGAGGATTTAGAATCTTCCTCTAATGAAAGTGGAGCCTCCATCATTTCCTCAAAGGAATCGATTAAGCACACTAGTTCTTTTGAGCCAACGGGTTCTATCAAATTACTTGGTGAACCAAAACTTATAAGAAACAACACTTCTACACCTGATATCACTAGAGTTGAATATCTTCAAGCCAAATGCATTGTTAGACCATTCAAATCTCCTTTAACTAGATGTGACGATTTTGTTCTAGTGCAGATTCCAGGTTTTGTCGAATAAGGAACAAGTACATATCGTATAAGTAGAGGATTGATTATGGATTATCTAAGGGGAGGATAGGGAGATTTGCATACTCCCACTTTAGCTATAGTTATGGAAGTATTTTCTCCTCCTCTTCTTAGCACTCAAATTTTAAATGCAACAATATGTAGTATATCTCATGTTGGTACATTTGGCACTAGTATTTTACCATTTAATTATGTAGCTACTCAATCTATGAGTTCAACTTTGTCTTTGCCTTTTGGTTCTGGTTCCTTTACATATGGGATTCCAACTATGAGTATTCCTAGTTTCCCTATGACTTCTAATCCATTGTTTCAAAATACTACTATTGGATTTAGTGGTTCTTCTATACCATTCCAAGGTTTTCCTTGGAATGGAGGAAAACCTTGGAATGGAGGAAATATTCCCCCATCCTTTCCCACTTTTGGGAGTGAACCCTTCCAATTTACTGGACTTGTTTCATGTGGAAACCCATTTACAAGTTGGAATTCACAAATGGGCGGTTTTCAGTCATCCTCCATGCATGCTAGTACCACTTTTTCATTGTTTAGTGGGGGAGGTGGTAACTTTATACCTTCAATTGGAATGACAACTAGGTGCAATATTTCAGATGCCCAGTCGAATTGGATGTAGGGTAATCTCATTAGGGGAAATCCTATGCATAATCATTGGAACCCTTTCCAAGGAGTAAAAGCTTCTCAAGCCATGTTAGGTGGGAACACCTATCAATCCTTTGGGAACTTTGTTAGTAGGAATTTCCCACCAAGTGTTCATATCATAACACTTTTTCCACACAAGACCCGAGACTTCCTTTTTTGACAACTTTGAACTTGCCAGAATGATCAAAATCAACGAATGACCTGGTGAGTCATGACCCAATGTGGCCTCTACTTCCAACCAAACTTCCCTTAGACATTTCGAAGTTTGAAGGTAAAAATGGTGAAGATCTTGGAGATCATGTCACCACATTTCATTTATGGTGTTCTTCGAACTCACTTAAGGATTACTCTATCTAATTGAGACTGTTTCAATGTACACTCACTAGAGTTGTTGTGAAATTGTACATCGAGTTTTCAAGTCCATCCTACCTTTGCTTTCATGATTTACAAACTCTATTCTCGAACCATTTTCAACTTCCTATCTAGTATGATGTCGGCACAGATTTGCTCTCTCATTTTAGATAGAATAAGGCTACCCATATCTCTGATCACATCCAAGAATGGCGTAGAAGAGGTTGATTAAGGAAAAATTTCCCCTTAATTTTTTGTTATAACAGTTCCGTAAATCGGTGTTGCCTTACATCTCCAAACATATTTCTATGTCAGGGATAACTTCTGGGAAGAATCCATCTTTAAAGCCCAACAACTAGATTTGGTTTATTCTCATTCTGGGATTTTATATGAAATCATTCTTGATGCAGTGAGATCTAGTCTAGACTAGTCAAAACCCAAGTCAAGGCCACATGTTTATGGCTTAGTTGGTTCTATTCGAAATTTGGTTGTAGAACAATTTAGTAATCAAATGAAAAGTTTGTCCATACAACATTCTGTAGTAGGAGCAGCTATTGTTGCTCCCTCTCCTTCTTCCCAAACAATAAGAGGAATGCTTTGCTTACCCTTTGGAGCTTTTGGGGTAGTATAGAAGAATGGTAACACGGATATTGCTTGAGCTACCACTTGAAAGATATGAACTTGCCTATCGTTAAATGTGTTATGTTTTATTCCAAACATCTTAATACTGGACTAGTTTTTCAAGGGCATGAAGAAAGGTAACCGACTAGCAGAAAGGACTGACATTTTAAAGGTTTTTCAAGGACATGAAGGAGGAATTTGTTATGTTTTATTCCAAACATCTTAATATTGGACTAGTTTTTCAAGGGCATGAAGAAAGGTAACCAACGGACAAAGAGGATTGGCATTTTAAAGGTTTTTCAAGGACGTGAAGGAGGGCAACGAATTGACAGAGAAAAGAAAGACGGCATCTTAAAGGAAGGTGATTCAATTATTGTTTTTAGGAGAAATGTTGTTTAAAAAAATCCAATCCAAAGGATATCTAAGTAAAAAGAAAACATTAGTCCACTTCTCATTTTTGTAAAACTTTTTTGGAGTATTTTTAATACAAAATGGAATATGATAAAAAAATAAACCTTTTGTTAAGAAGAAAACAAACCAACTGATTTATAAAAGCTTAAACATAGGTTTGGAGGGTAACAACTTTTCTTGAATCAAGTTTAATGTAAATTAATTATTAGTGTAACATTATTAAATTGATATACCAAGTTTTTATGGAATTGGAAATAGTTCTATTATATTTTTTCTTTAAATCTTTAATAACAAATTTTAAAGGTTTATTAAAATGAAAATATATATTTTTAATTTCAATATATTAAATATATTTTTACATATTTTTATAAATAAAATAAGTTTTATTTTCAATCAAAAGAATAATTTATTGTTAACAAAATTTTCATGTTTTTACATTATTTATTTATTTGCATTCTTGAAATTTTCATTTAATTAGATCCAATTTTAATTAATTACATATACATATATTAAAAAACATTCACATTTATTATAATATTAGTGACATACTATTTGGTGTTAATTTCTCTTAAATTTCTTGAGAGAAAGAAAATCAAATTTTAAGGATGAAATTAATTGAGTAGTCTTCCATTATATTAGTATTATTATGTCTCTATGGGGATATTTATGTATAGTTGAGTTGCATTATTTTGGTGTGGACAACCTTGGCGTTGGAGTATTTTTTATTTTATTTTATTTTTAGTTTGTTTTTTTGTCGGTAGGTTATTGGTTGGTACATGCAGGCATCATGACTCGGGAGTCCCTTCCCAGGCGTTGGTGGTGTTGTGATGTAAGCATGCATTGAATATGGTTCCAAGTGGCAAACGCTCTACATAATTCTTATTTTGCCTATGGAAACCTTAGAGTGGATGTATGTGCATTCTGTGCGCATGTACGATGGGGTTTATATCTATTTATTTCCTGCAAGTGGTATTTAATGGTTTCCTTAGGATTTAATGGGGTTTGTTCGTTCTCTTTTCTGTTGTTGGCTTCGAGGCAGAGTAGAAACCACAGAGCCAATGTATGTGCGCTCCCTGTAGTGGTACAGTGGGCTTCCTGTTTATTAATTTCTTGCATTTGGGGTTTAATTGTTGCATTGTTGGGATTAGCTGGTGCAATGGATTTTCTGCCTACAATTAATGCTTGTTCTTTGTTTTCCAAGTTTGAAAGGTTTCCAACCAAGAATAGGATGGTATTTGTTCGCGGGTTTGTTTTTTCAGCCTTCATTTGTCAAGTGATGGGCCTTTGTTCTGCACCATTTTCATTGGAAGCCCTGTACTGGCGACGATGTGGTTTTTCCCTCTGCATCTACATCTGTGTGGCCTGCAGTATTCTTTTGGTTAATAGTGTTGGCTCTCCGCTCTCTGGGAGTTTTTGGTTGGGTTGTTTCAGCGTGGTTTTTTTTATGTTCATGTCTGGTGTCGCGGGTTATATTCCCTCCTTCCTCTACACCGCATCAACAAAACGAGTGTTGGATTCGGGTCAGCGTTTCGATCTATACAGTTTGTGTCACTACTAGTTTTGTTGTTCTTACGTGGCTAGGTATGTTGAAATTCCTTTCTCACCTTGTGTTTTGAAATGTATGCATGGCTTCTGAATGTTTTCCAAAAACTTTTCTATTTTTCCACAATGGTGGCGTTTGTCTCTATTTTGAGCGATGATCTCAAAGTGTTCAAGGGTTCTGGCAAAAAAACGTGGGGGGTTTTGGCAAATAAGTGTGGGTTATTGACGCTCTCTTAGAACATCCATAGGTTGTGTTATTTGTTTTGATGTATATGTATTGTGATATGAGCCAACAACCTACTGTACTTGACTCACACTCGTTCGGATATCTTATATGCAATTAGCTTGGTTTCTCAATTCATACAGGAACCACATGAGCTCCATTGGAAATATGCAAAGTGAATTCTTCAAAACATTAGAGGGACACACACATATAGCATTCAGTACTCATCTAATGGTAATGCGGATTTAGTGGGTTATACTGACTCAAATTGATTTGGTGATCTCGATGACCACATATCCACCTCTGGATGTGTCTTTCATCTTGGTTTTGTCCATATTGTTTGGTCAAGCAAAAAGAAAGCAACAATTGCCCTTTCTTCTCCAAAAGCGAAGTACCGTGGTGTTGTTAATGTTGCTACTGAGTCTATTTGGATTAGACATATTTTATCCGAGTTTAGTTTATAGCGGGTGTAACCCACTCTAATTTGGTGCAATAATCAGAGTGTTATCCATATTTACAAGGAACCTATGGAGCATCAACGCACCAAGAATATAGAAGTTCACATGCATTACATCTAGCAACTAATTCATGAGCAAACTATTGATTTGCAATACTGTAGGATTGAATAGCAGGTTGCTAATATATTCACTAAAATGTTGGCACAAACTAGATTTGTTCAGCTTCGTGCCTTTCTTGGTATCAAGGACATTGTCCTTGAGGGGTGGTAGTCTCAATTCTCCTCCATATTTTCCTATCTATGTGTTGATCATTTTGTACATGGGTACCTTAGCAGGCCTTGTTGCCAAGACCCATTTGTCTATTTCTGTGTATTCCTCCTCTTGCTTAAAGGCCGTTGTTGGTATATGTTGCAAGTAAGCTCACGTCGGTGAGCAAATTTAGTTGGTGTAGATCTCAACCAACTACATTAAATGCTAACTTCTACCCCCTGTTTTGAGAAGTCCTTATGTTGGTTTCTATACAGTGATTTTAATATAATGTCGTATGTTGATTTTTATGCTTTTGAGAAGTCTCTATTTTCTTCTATGCTTTCAAGTCCTATGTTGTATCTGCTTTGTATGGAGTTTGAATTCGTTTTATCCTATTGTGCCTTGGTTAATTCCACATGGCGTTGGGATTCGTTGGACACCTTTTGAACTATTGGCGAGGCACCACCCGTGAATGAGGAGACTGAGGGTGTGGTTGGGAATCATATTGTTTTTTTAACCATGGGAACAACAACCTCCCAAAAGTATATCCAACAGCCTACAAACCAGATATACCAATAACTTGTGACTTAGCAGAGACTGAAACGTCCCGAAACCCATTGAAGTAAGCCTCTATCCCAGGGTCGGTCACCTACCCTTTCATATTTCATATTGTTATTAAAAATCACCTACATCGTTCGAGGGCATGTGTTATTACCGCAAGAATAGATTCATTTCGCCATACTTTCTCGATCTAGTATGTGATGCCAATGCAAACTATAATGGGATCTTTCATTATTTGCATAGATATCCGACATATGAAGTAGGAAGGGATATTGTTGTAGCGTTGATCCCAGCGGACATATATAGTAGCGTTGATCCCAGCCGAAACAGCCATGGCGTCTCCACAATATTTAAGTGTTTTAAAAATAATATTTGTCTTTTTAATAGACATTCATTTAATTAACATTTCAAAAAGTAATATATAATTTTTAAGAGATATTTATTTTAGAATTCTATTATTTTATTAATTTTTATTATATGTAAGATCTAAAATTATTCATAATAAAAGTAATTGGAACAAATAATATTTGTCTTTTAATAGACATTCATTTAATTAACATTTCAAAAATAATATATAATTTTTAAGAGATATTTATTTTATAATTCTATTATTTTATTAATTTTTATTATATGTAAGATCTAAAATTATTCATAATAAAAGTAATTGGAACTCTATCAGAAATTAAAAAAACACATATTTTTATTAATATATAAATAAGCATTATCAAAATATATAATATAATAGTTTTGTGGGCTAGCTCAAGTGGTTGAGTGCTTTAAGTTGTGAGCACAAGGTCTCGGGGAGGGTATACATGGTTATATAATGGCCTTACTTGATGTCCCCATCGGGTCATGCTTCCTAAAATTGTTCTTAACTCCAGCCAAAATCACCTACTCCTCAAGCAAAGTTGGCTTAAAGATGCCACAACTTAGTTAAACTATTGGGGGATTGACTAATCTGTCACTTTGCAAAATATGGATAACCTATGGCTTTTATGTGGTGTAGATAAGATTTAGAAGTTAAAAGAAAATTAGAGTATTATAAGGAAATCATTAACCTTAATCTTGATGACCAAAGTTGTATTTCTATCTTAACTAAAACACCATTGGTTGAGAGGACTTGGCATCTATACCAGTCTATGAGCGTTGAAGATGAAAATCACTTTTTTAAAGTTTACACTCACATTAGATCTCAATTTTATAACCTTCTTTCCACCTCTTACTTTTCTAATCTTCTAACTCTTCAAAACTATAGAAAATTAAGACATAATAATTTAAAACAAATCAGTTAATTTATGTTTTATATTTTTTTCTCACACATTAAAGACTTATCACCATCATATAGCTTTGTTAAATTATATTAATATTATATATTATGTTACATATAATATGTATTTTATAAAAAATATAAAATGTTTAAAAAAAATAATGATTATTTTTAAATTAATTTTTTATTATTATTAAATTTCTATCCATAAAATAGAATTTAATTAAAAAAATGAATTTAGATTTTAAAAGTGTCATCTTTTTAAATTGCAAAATTAAACAGTGAAAAAAAATGAATTTAGATTTTAGAAGTGTCATCTTTCTAAATTGCAAAATTAAATAGTGAAAGTGTATAGTAGGATTTAGAGAAAAAAGAGTGATAATACTTAAAAAAAATTAAGAGTACTATATAATATTAAAATAATTCCAATAAATTTGAAACAATAAAATATAAATTTTATTTTAAAAATATAAATTTAAATTTTAAAGGCGTCTTATTTTAAATTACAAATCAAATATTGAATTAAGATTACTATAATATTAAAGAAAAATAATTTCATTAAATTTGAAATAATAAAATAAAATTTAAAAAAAATGAATTTAGATTTTTTAAATGTGAATTAAATCATAATAATATTAATTATTATTTTTAAAACTGTGATTTATAAAGCAAAAATTAATGTTTCAAAAAATTAAGATTATTAAAATATTAATAAAAACTAATTTCATTAAATTTGAAAATTTGGAAATAATAAAATAAAATTTAACTATGTAAACCACATTTTGTATTTATAAATTTTATTTTGGTCTAAGTTTGGTTAAAAATCTTTATAACCAAGAAAATCTAAATATATTCTAATCATATGTATTTTATAATTTTGCAAAATTTTAGGTTGATTAAAAGATTGTCAAAATTTAAAAACCGTGACATAAAATTTTGATCAACCAAAATGATAACTAGAACCCCCCCTGAATTATTGGCCTAAACCTCGCCATCCATCGAGCGTCGCTCTTACCTTTTAAGTTTCAAGGCATCCATCGAGCGTCACCATCCATCCAGAGACTGACCATGTTGATGCCAACTGTTGAGTCCTTGGTGCCCCTTGTGGAGCCCCTCAGGGATGATATTGTTTAGTTTGTGGTTGTCTATGTCAGAGGAGCCCTTTTAACCTTATCGAAGCCCAAGATTGAAGCCCTTGGAGGCCTTGGACCAATCACAAAAGCCCTGGTTACCCATTGACTTGGTCAAGTGCCCCTAAGTTGTATCTTGGTCCCATTTGATTCCATTGTCGAGTTCCTTGATCTTGGTTGATCTTTGGTTACTGGTCTTTGTGCTACTTATTATGATTGTACTTGTTTTGGCCTCTTGATTAGTTGTTGGATGGATGATGTGGCTGATGTGTGTAAGTCCCTTGATGTGTTGATGTTGAAAAATATTTCTTACATTGGATGGTCTTGAGGTTGTTAAGTTCTTTTGGGGTCCTTGAGCCCACAAGCTTAGACCTTGATCCTCTTGCATGTGGATACTTGGGTCTTGGAACCCACACTTATGGTGGTGTGTTGGAACCCATTCTTATGGGGTCCTTGGTGTCCTTGGAAGTTTGGGTCTTGAACTCACACATATGGTGGTTTGATGGCCCTTGGACGCTATATGGTCATTGACATGTTGTAGCCTTATGATCAGGCATATGAAGCCCATAACGTGTTGCAAAATAGCGGTGAGGTATTTTTACCCCTCTTTCGGGGTGTTGGTACTCTTTTGGTGATGAATATATATAGTGGAAGCACTAGATATGTTTTTAATGATATGGAGACCTTGAATATGACGATAAGATTCTTGAAAAAGTCTGTGTTCCCACTTGATTGGTGGTGTTGGGGTCCTTGATACCCTTGATATGATGACTATATGGTGGATCCCTCCTCTTTGTTGATGTAACTGACTAGCAAAGAGGACTGACATTTTAAAGGTTTTTCAAGGGCATGAAGAAGGGCAACGAATTAGTAGAGAAAAGAAATATGACATCTTAAAGGGAGGTGATTCAATTAATGTTTTTAGGAGAAATGTTGTTTAAAAAAAATCCAATTCAAGAGAGATCTAAGTTAAAAAAACATAATTCCACTTTTCATTTTTTTACTTTTTCGGAGTATTTTTTATTTAAAAAAAACTTTTTAAAAAAAGGAAACAAACAATTTTAAAAAATATTTATAAAAGATTAAACATGGGTTCACATGTCAACAACTTTTCTTAAAAGGAATTTAATGTAAATTAATTATTTGTGTAACATTATTAAATTGATATACCAAATGTTTGTATCATATTTTGGGTTTTATGGAATTGGAAATAGTTATTATATTTTTTTTTAATAGTAAATTTTGAAAGTTTATTAAAATGAAAATATACATTTTTAATTTTAATATATTAAATATCTTTTTATATATTTTATAGATAAAATAAATTTTATTCTTAATTAACCAAATTTTCAAACTTTTTGTTTTTACATTATTTATTTATTTACATTATTAAACTTTTCTTTTAATTAAATCCAATCTTAATTAATTACATACACATATATTTAAAAAAATCACATTTATTATAATATCATTAATAATATACTATTTGGTGTTAATCTGTGTTAAATTTCTTTGCAGAAAGCAAATCAAATGTTAAGGATGTAAGTTGAGTATTCTTCCATTATATTAATATTATTATATATCAAAGGTTTGTATCATATTTTGGGTTTTTATGGAATTAGAAATAGTTTTTATTATATTTTTTTTAATAATAAATTTTGAAAGTTTATTAAAATGAAAATATACATTTTTAATTTCAATATATTATATATCTTTTTATATATTTTATAGATAAGATAAGTTTATATATATATATATATATATATATATCAACTTTATTATAATATCATTAATAATATACTATTTGGTGGTAATCTCTCTTACATTTCTTTGCAAAAGCAAAGCAAATCAAATGTTACGGATGAAAGTTAAGTAGTCTTCGATTATATTAATATTATTATTAAATTATGATGAATGAATGAATTCAATAAATACTATAACCCATTCTTTTGTTAAGCTATATAAAAAAGCCTTGGGGCATTCCATTTAATGGGTATATAAGATTGGGAGTCAACTCCCACTATTATCCATTTTTGGTGTGGTTCGACGTCGTCGGTATATTGGTTGGTTAAACTATTAATTATTAATTGTAAATAAATTTAATGAATTAAAGGAAAATAAATTTACATAGCCAACTTTATGTAGACTTTTTTTGTGGTTATGATATTGCTATGTTAACAAGTAAAATTTAATAAAAACAAAGGATAGTGTTATGTTAACATGTTGAATAGGTATTAAAAAGTTAATAGGCCTAAATGTTTTAAATAATTATGTTTTTGTTTTGTTATTAAGAAAAAGTATTTTGTTATTAATTAATAAAATTTGTTGATATAATTATTTTATTTATGTATTTTTAAGAATGATAAGTGGCATTTACATTAATTTTATATAGTATTTATGATAAAATGTTATAATGTTATGTATTTTTTTTGTACTATTTGTTATTTTATGGTGATCTACATCTTATATGTATGTGTGGGGTACAATCATGCTAAATATGTTATATTTTTGTACAATTTGTTATTTTGTGATTATTTATATCTAATAAATATTTGCATTTATAGCCGTAATTAATTTTTAATTTTGGTGTTTTGTGATACAAAATTTCAACCCATTTAGGATTGGCTTTGGTGATTTGTAGTACAAAAATTTCATCCACATACAATTGGTTTTGGTGATTTGCACCTTACACTGGAAAGGCATGTATTCATTTAACACCAAAACTAATATATTTTACAAACTCCAATTTTTCACAAGAAACTTGGCACCAATTTTATATCCCCACATTATCTCCACTTTTGCACCACTATTTAAAAATTGATGGTTTTTACATGGAAGGCGTTTTTCTATATGAGGGCAGGTTTCTGGCTAGTGTAGCCATATTTGTCCTCCCTTTGATGAATGGTTGCTTGCCATATGTCCACCTTCTTAGCCGTCCACCACTCCATGTGTCTATGTTTTACCATCGAGCATATGATGGCGTTGAAATTGAACTCATCAGTCATTTCCAAACAAATGTATAATCGGTCGCTTCACTTTGAAATTTGAGCTCGCGCTTTTTTATGTTTCCAAATGAACATAGAATTGGTCACTAGTCTTGATTCTCTTTGAGGTTTGAAGGTCTCATTGAATTGATAGCGTAGTTGCGCCAAAGAAGTGGTTAGTTTAAAGAATAGAATTTTTTCCATCCAACTTGCTTATGGTTCTCTTGTTTTGTCCTCTTTTGGCCTCTTGTTTTATTTGGGGACATCTCACTTGTTTTGGATCTAAGGTTCTTCTATGTCTTCAAATTCATTTTCAATAGCTCATTCATCTCAAAACACATTGTTTCTTGATTCATAGGGTTCCTAAAATTAGACCAATACTCTAGAAATATGACTCAAACTAAAGATAGTAAACATCTTAATAGATAAATAATTAGGCTAAAGAGATAAACAATTAGGCTAAACAAACAAACAATCAAGTAGGTTAAATTGACAAACAATCTCCTTGAATCTCCACCATATCACATTTAATCTTAGAATATTGAAAACATCAAGTTTATCAAATGTGCACAAATGAAAATTTATCAATTTTATCAAACCTTTACCCCCTAGTACTACCGCAGACCCCCGTGGTACTATTCTCCATCGTGCTTGTGGACTTTCTTCGTGGCTCCCCGTGATTTTTTCTTCATGGTATCTATGCAATGCATGTGGTTTTTGGACATTGGCCACCCGCACGTCCTTTTTGTAATGCTTGTTTCATGTCATAACGCTTTCTCCTACATGGCATGAGTGGGGTCCAATTCAAAATTTTCCAAATTTTCCATTTCAAAAGTGGTGGCGGCTCAATAAGAAAGTGGTTTTGGAAAGTTACTCCTAGAGTTGTTTCCAGTTAAAATCAAAGACATGGATGGATAATTTCTTCCCAACGTCTTGCCAAGACACCATTATCCACCATGCAAGTTGAGGTTGCATTGTGAATCATATCCATTGATTATGATTTTCATTTTTCCTGCAAATGGACATGTAGAATCAAGATTTAGCAAACTCCCTTGATTCAATTTGTTATTCCTATTGGTGGATTCACAGGTTGAATTCCAAGGATCTGTTAAAACATTATCTGTACTTAAAACCGGGATCTTTAACAAAAACGTTATTAGCACTTCCTATGCATCTCTGATTTTTTTCCTATAAGTATAGATTTTGGCCGAAACAACCCAAGTGTTGGAACCTTCAGCTCTGATACCACTCTGTCATGTCTCCTCCCATCAATCCAACCAACAGAGGGAACATGAACGATGTGTGTGGTGCTAAAATTTTCCCCATGAACAAATTATGAATTTCATGAACTTCTAAATGTGTTTGCAAATGCAGCAATTTAATACACAACGAAAACCAAATTCATTTTGCACACACAACATGCATATAGCAACATATTCATCATAGGCATAACAAATAAATCATGAACATAGATAAACTCATTCTCATGCTATGCACAGGAATCCAAGTGAATAATTCAAACTGGACCATTCTATTCAATTCAACATAAATAAATAATCATCCACGTGAAAATATCGATTAAACATAAACAATATTACATACTCATCTTTAATTGAAGTTTTCCAAGCATCTGGCTACGGAAGAGAAACATTCCACCCAACTATAGGTATCTGTCTATCCTATATTATTTTATCTAAGACACCACCCCTGAGTTGGGTTATGTATCCACTAAGGAACTACTCGGGCTCACTCACATCCATAGGAACAATCACTCATGCTAAGTCAACACATAGTTTGGTTTGTCAACTTTCAAGCATGCAAGGAGGTGGGGAAGGAGAATGATAATCTAGTGAGATCAAACACAGAGTTAAAAGCATATCAATTGATCTTAATCAGCCTTGGAACCCATAATATTTACCACACCCAACACAAAGAAGGTCCCCTTCTCTGCTACACAATCCCTCAGGCACCCCTTCCCTCTAGTTCTCTTCAAGGTGGGCATAGAAAGGTCCAAGCTACTAAATTTTTAGAGATTCTTTCCTTCACTAGGTTTATCAAGCAATTCTTACCTCTAATATCTTTCCCATTTTAATACGCTCTTGGATTTATGAACTTTGGCCACATGACTCTTAGCCACAAAATTTAATCTCCAAACTTGCAAATCAGGTCCTTCCAAAGAATTTTCAGGATTTTCACAATATCATTTTTCCCCCAAGGTTATATCAATGGACTCCCCGCTATATTTCACTCTTCATGTGAATTTCTATGCATTATGGACACTCTAAAATAGGTCTTTATATCTAGTTACGATTTCTACAATTTTCACTGTTGGGAATGTATAACAGGATGCGAATTGATGTCTGGTTGTTCCATCATGGAATGGGGATGATGGAGAAATAATTCCCATGAGGAAAATTGACTTTTGGGTCAAGTAAATTGATCCCATACTCATCCATAAAAATTTATGATTTTTCCCATTCTCCATTAATTCATGAGTTGATTTCCCAGCTACTTTCTTACAATAGAATTAAAGATCAACAAGGGAAGTCGAGATGGGTTCTCAAGATGAAACTTGGGAACAATGGATTCAATCCCACAACCCCTCACCTATTCCTATTGGATACACATAGCCCCCATATTAGTTTCTTGTGTATCCAACTCTTGGAATTTTACTTGCATTATCGATATTTACATGCTTTTACAATTTCCCATGCCTTACTACCACACGGATAACAAAATATAAAATGCTTGCCTTTTAAAATTCAAGCATTCACTACTGGGGATTCGGCCTTGGGCTCCATGCTAGGAATCATACACTGCATATACAAAATATTTACATATCAAGCCGATAATTTCAAAGGTTCAAAATGGGGGTATTACAATTACAGGCCATATAACCCTGCTTCATGTAAAAAGATATATGACCTTCCATCTAGACCTTCATGTATATGCCCTCTTACCCTAGCCATTTTATATGTACCAATGGATCATATATGATTCTTCATCATTTCATGTGTCTCAAAGAATATCTGTGAACAAATATTGACTTCCACCCTTCCACTTTCCCTAACACATGAGTAATCCAAAGCATTTTGGCTCCAAGGACCAAGTTCATGTCTATACCTTCCATCTAGAATATACAACTTGAATATTTCTAGTGGTTTACCCATTTTAATTTAGTGATCCATGAAATATATTAGCATTAGGTAGTATTCCTTGCAGAGCTCATGCCTAGGGCGATGAAGGGCTTCTTACCCTTGCCATATATTAACATTACAGGGTGATATTGCAAAGGTTCACAAGGATTACATGATAGACAATGTCCCAAGTGATAATTATTAGGTTTTAATCTAGCATATAGGTTTGTATTTTGTTCAAATTTATAAGGTATCAGGGGCTGAATATTTCCTTAAAGTTCAATGGGCTTAATATTTATAGCGTATATCAAGGATTTAGATTGTTCAAAAATAGTGTTTTAGGGAGTTATTGCATTTCAAGGTATTAGAGTGTGGGGTCATACTATATTAGGGGTCAAAGTATTCATGGTTAATGTGTATTAAGAGGGTTATTTTTGTGAGTCATAGTGTATCAAGGAGATGATACATCATGGGTAACAGGAGTTGAGAAAGGGTTACAATTATTTAGGGGGTAATTGCACCAAGGGTCATGAGGGTTATTAAGGACAATGAATATAACCCCGCTTCTTGTAAAATGATCCATGACCTTCCATCTAGACCTTCATGTCTAGGGCCACTTACTCGAGCCATTCTATGTATACCAATGGTTCATCTAGGATTCTTCTTCATTTCATGTGTCTCAAAGAGTATCTGTGAAAACATATCGACCTCCACCATTCCATTTTAATCCCTAACACATGAGTAATCCATAGAATTTTGGCTCCAAGGGCTAAGTTCATGTCTAGACCTTCCATATAGAATATCCAACTTGAATGTTTCTAGTGGTTTATGAATTTTAATTTAGTGATCCATGAGATATATTAGCATTAGGGAGTATTCATTGTAGAGCTCATTCCTAGGGAAATGAAGGGTCTCTTACCCTAGTCATTTTATGTATACAAATGCTTCATCTACGATTAGTCATCATTTTATGTGTTTAGATATAATATGATATTGGTGACATCTCTCACGTGAAATATGTCCATAGATATATTGGTTCATTGCCAAGGAATATTACGATAGGATTAATTTGAGATCAACTATATGAAAAAAAACTCATGTAAATAATAAAACCTAAACAATCAAATACACCTAGACACATGGACCTTGAAGAATAAATGTTATATCATTCATGGACATTTTATTGTTCTAGTAAATAACCTGTTAGCACCAACAACAAATCACCTTAAACCTATACATCATGATTCCAGCTTCCAAATTCAAAGTCATGGGAAAATTTCATTTTCACCAAACATCTCGCGACACCTTTGCATTTCCTTTTATGGAATGATTTTCATATTGGCTACTTGTGTGGAAGGTTTTTCCTACTGGTTTGGTTCAATCTTGTTGAAGGTTTCCTTTTAGATGAACCTCTTCCTCTTCGTGGCTCATTTTGTTGGCTTAGGAAAACACGTATTGGATCCCTATCTCCCATGTGATTTGAAGGATTTCCAATTCAATATTGCTCATGTCATTCTTCCTAAGGTAGGGTTTCATTTCATACTGTCCTATTGCAATGCATTTTGTTTGGATTGTATCGTGAGAGTGAATTGATTTTCAGTGCATTTTAACCATCCAAATCGTCTCTGAATCTTCATTTTTGTCTGGATTGTATCATGTGAGCTAATTGATTTACATCGCATTTTTTTCCTTCCAAATCATCTATGAAGTTATAGTGAGAACGTAACTGTTAACGAATCCCCTATAAAATCAATTTATAGAAACAAATATATTCATCACTCTGTAGACTCATAACCAACCACCTGTAGACTCATACCGTCCACCCAATTTTCCCTGGAAATGATCTAATGAACGTGGAACCATCTTGAAGCATCTAGGAGACAAATCCTTGTTTTAAATCATATTTTAGAAGCTTGGGTATATACCAAAAGATGAGGTGGGTTATAGGACCTGAAATGGTTAGCATAGGTACACCAATTGAGACTCACATCAATTACCCATGTAGATGAGTTGAAAGGCTTCATTTATTTCATGAGGGTTTAAGCCACTAAGTTCCAAAATATAGTTGGCGTTGAATATTATTTCATTTACTTCAATGTTGTGTAAATGAGTGCATCATAATCAAATAAAATGGGAAACAATTCAAATTCTGTAGCATAAGGGCACTCCCACTAAATTCTCAACTTTTGTCTCCACAAGAAAACCCTCATAAATGCTTACAGGGAGCCTCGACGCAAAGCCTAAGTTATTGGTTCCTTGCATGAAGTGAAACTATGTTTAGGACACTTGAAATAAGAATTGGCATGCCCTAGAGAAACTTGGCTACGACACTTGTTTAAGGATAAGTTTAACATTAAATGAGGATAAATTTAACACCTTAAATAGTATATGATTCCTTTGATGATACACGTGGGTTGTATGAATACATTAAGTTTATAACCTAAGGTACACCTCAACTTAGGCCTCAATAAAATTAAAAAAGATAACAACAACACATGGATGCATAAGGATAAACCGACATGAATGTATGTTAATCAGTGATATAATATACCTTAGTTCAGTGTGTGTGTTTCCAAGTATCCATGTAATGATCCGAAGTCTGATATAAATATCATATCACTAATATTGCTGCAAACTTAATTAAAATTTCTGATATGAAACTTGCAGGCACTCAGTAAAATTTCAGACTAGGAAAATGAAGGTATTTTGCTGAGAAATTAATAAGTATGGAAGCAGGGAGAGGGAAAAAACCAGCGTAAGTATCAAAATAGTGAATTCATATTCCTTAACACATTTATATTGGTGAACATTTAGTTTTCGTAGTCTGCCATCTAGAAACTTACTCCCATGCTTCTGGGTAACCCAACCGTGAAACTAGGAAGACTTATCCAGTCCTTTCAACAATGATCTTAGGGAAAAGCATGGAGATTTTTTATGACATTTATACAGCATAAAATAAGTTTCAGGGAAATTCTAGAGAATTTTGGAGAGTTTAGGAGTGATTTGGGAAAATTAGGCAACTTTGGTCTAAGGAAGTCCCGTGCAATGGAGGCTACCAAAACACTATACAAAATAAAATAGTTTTAAATATGAGAGTATGTATGGATATAGGAGTCTGTTAGTGACACATGACAACTTGCGAAATCAAAATTGAGTCAATATAACTCACAGAATTGAAGAAACAACTAGACTAGTCCATTTATCCTAGTCATCTAGCTAGGGTGCATAGAAAGACATGAAATTCGTCACAAAAGTGCTTCAGATATGATAATTGAAATTAAAAGAGCCTAATACAGCTGAAATTTACATATTATATTACTCATAATCATTCTCATATCCTTGAATTATTTATTACTGCATTTACTTGACCAAAAACCCTCAATTAAGCTTGGATTGAATATTATTGACAAAATATGTGACATATGAACTAATTGGATAGTATGTTGAAATTAATACAAAGATATTTATTATATTTATTTGACTAGTGCATGAAAAAATGGAAGTGGAGGACTGGCCACTCCAAAATAGAGATCAAAATAGTGGGCAGGAGGCCACGTAGAGATGTTTCCCTGTACAAGTCATCCATATGACTTAGCAACTACACCCTCCTTAGTCAAAACATTGTTAATTTTATCCCTGACACCTTTATGCTTTTCCCTGACTTTGAGATTGAGTCTCCAAAAGGAAACTACACCCTCCTTTGTCAAAATTTTCTTGCTTTTAATATGACATATTTTCTGAGTCTCAAAAAAAAACTGTGCCCTCCTTGTCTAATGTTTCCCACTTTTATCTCTGACTAGTTTTCTATGGCTTTTGGGCACTTTCCCTTTTCCTCCCTGACTTATTTTGTCATAGAGTTTCCAATTCTTTCACCTTGAAAAGTTGACTTTCCCAATGCGCCCCTCTGACAGGGCAAGCTCATTTCCACATAATTGAATTGAATAATAAATAATAATGATAAATAAAAACCAAATACATGCCTCAATAATGTTTATTTAGCAGAATTTTCCTAGGAAACTTAATTAATCCCACTTAGCCCCCTAGGTGTTTAGCATGGTCCACACTTTTGTTGGTCAATTAGGTGGGGACATGACAATCCTCCCCTCCCAAATCTGCTTGTCCCCAAGAAAAAGCAAAGCAGGGTGCTGAAATATCTGCTCACCCTCCCAAGTAGCATATTCATTGGGTAATCCTTTCCACTGTATCATATATTCTTTGATTTTTTGTTCCTCAATTTCCTTTCTATTCCGAATAACACTTTCTTTGGTACTAGGACCAAATGGCCTTCATCATCTAGGGGTGGCATTTCTTTAGAAGCTACGATATGTTGGTCAACTTCTTTCTTCAAACAAGACACATGGAAAACATTGTGGATTTTTCTTTTTGCTAGAAATTCCAACTTGTATGCCACTTCACAAACTTTTCTTATAATCTTGTAGAGTCCATAAAATCTTGGAAGAAGTTTTTCATCCACTTTTTCTTCAAGAAAGAGTGTCTGTAAGGTTGTAGCCTTAGGTACACTAAGTATTCTACTTGAAACACTCTATCAATTTGGTGCTTATATGTATACACCTTTTGTTGGTTATGTTCCATCTACAGATTGTCTTTCAGTGCCCTTAGAATGTCTTGGTTTTACTACAACCAATATTTAGCTTTTTGTGCCTTGCAATCCCCAAACATTAAGTATGCAAAAGTCAAAGCTACATACCCATACAAGGCCACAAAGGGGGTCATTCTGATAGAAAGATGAAATGTGGTATTATAAAAAAACTCACCCAGGTGGAGACAAGGTTCCCAATCTCCTTTATGTCCCATAACATAATTACGGAGGTACCCTTCAAGTCATTGATTCACAATTTCAATTTGTTCATCTGTCTGGGGGTGATAGGTTGTGCTCATGTTTAGGTTTGTTCCAACCAGCCCAAACAATGCATGCCAAAAGACAGTAATGAACTTACTGTCTCTATCACTTATTATAATTCTGGGCAATCCATGTAGCCTGAAAATATCCTTGAAGAATAGATCAACAACCTCACTAGCCGAAATAGTGGATGTTACTGCAAAAAAGTGTGCATATTTTTTTAACCTGTCAACCACCACATAAATATTGTCTTTCCCTTGTGAATTTGGCATCCCAGTGATAAATTCCATGGAGACATTCTCCCATTTTTTATCTAGAATAGGAAGAGGTTGGAGAAGTCCAGCAGGGTGTGTGTGCTCCACCTTTTTATGTTGACATGCAAAATGTTCCTTCACATGCATGAGAACATCATCTTTAAGGACCTTCCAAGTAAATATCTCCCATACCTTGTAGTAAGTCTTCATAAAACCAAGGTCTCCATCCCTTCGTGCATCATGTGCAGCTTCCAAAATCTTCATCTTTAATGCAGATCCAAGCACTCAAAAAATTATGTTTTTGTAGTAGATGAGGTGATCATGTACCTTATACTTTTTATTCTAGATTACCCCATCCAAAACTTCACAAACAAACTGATCCTTAGAACATTCAGTGGTCAACTGGATCTTCCACTCATTTAGCATCTGCAACAAAGAGAATGCGGGGTTACAGGAGAGTGCATCAGCCACAACATTCATTTTCTCCTTTTTATACTCAATGTCAAAATCATATGACCGATCTTTACTCACCCATTTTTGCTTCCTGTAATTGAGCTCCTTTTGGGTTAGGAAGTGTCTAACACTGGTATGATCAATCTTCACAATGAATTTATCTCCCACGAAATACTGTTTGAATTTGGCCAATGCATGCATATTGGATAGCATCTCCCTTTCACAGATGGAATACATCCTTTCATGTGGCTGCAATTTTTTTCTCTTGAATGCAATAGGGTTCCTATCTTGCATCATGATAGCTCCAATGCCTTCACTAGACGCATCACATTCCAGCACAAAAGGTTTGGAAAAGTCAGGAAAGGAAAGTACTGGACAACTGTTCACTATCTCTTTCATCTTTTGGAAAGATTTTTCAGCCTCCTCACTCCAACTAAATACACCCTTCTTATTCAGATGTGTCAAGGGTGCAGTGCACCAAGAGTATCCTTTGACAAATCTGTAGTAGTAGTTACAAATGCCAATGAAGCCTATCATTTCGATGAGGTTCTTTGGGATTGGACAACCGAAAATGGCCTCTATCTTTTCTTGGTGTACCTTGAATCCTTCTTGGCAGATCACATGGCCAATATAGAGAAGTTCCGTCATGAAAAACTCACATTTGGAAAGCTTAGAAAAGAAAGTCTCATCTACAAGTATTTTGAGTACCACAACCAATTAGTGGAGCAGGTGATCTTCCCATGTCCTACTATAAATCAGAATATCATCAAAGAATATAAGGACATATTTACGGAGCTGCTCACTGAACACGTTGTTCATGCATGACTGGAAAGTTGTAGGAGTATTAGTCAATCCAAATACCATGACTAGAAACTCAAAGTGAACAAAATGACAATGGAAAGTTGTCTTCTGTATGTCTTCCTCCCTCATCCCGATTTGGTGGTATCCGGATCAAATATCTATATTGGAGAATAATTTTGCTCCATCAAGTTCATCTATCAACTCATCAATCCGGGGGGTTGGGTACTAGTTCTTTATGGTCTTCTTGTTCAAGGCCCGATAATCTATGCACATCTTGAGTGTCATATCCTTATTCTTCACTAGAACCACCAAAGAAGCAAAAGGAATGGAACTTGGTCTAATGAGGCCCAACTCAAGGAGATCCTTGGTGGCCTTCTCAATCTCATCCTTAAACCTCTTTGGATGCTTGTAGGGGTGTATTTTTAGCAGAAGTGTACCAACTTCCACCTCAATTCTATGCTCAATTCCAAGGTTAGGTGGCCTTCCACGTGGAAAGTTTTCAAAAAACCCCTTGTGCTTGTGCAACAACTTTTTTATGTCTTTGGGCTAATAGGAAAATTTAGCAATGGTTCCCTCATTAGTAATATGGAACTCGGCTTCCCATTCTATATCTCCATGTCTAAGGATCGATCTCATACCATTGGCATAAATTACTTGGTTTGGGTAAGTGTTCATACCCTTTAGAACCACATGCTCCCCTTCAACATCCTTGAAGCTTATATGGGGTATCTTGTTATTCATGGAATGTTATCCAATGGAGTACAACTATTGAAATCCCAACACCATGTTGGTGTCCACCACATTGACAACATAAAAATTTTCCTTTACTGTCTAGTATCCAATACATACTTGCGTATTTGGAATCCACTGATTGCATTCCATGGTTTGGTTTCTCAAGATAACCACAATGAATCCTTCAAAGGAATCAGTTGGTAGCCTTCTTTTCTCCACCAAGGATGCATCAATAAAATTATGGGTGGAACCCCTTCAAAGGTTCATCCAGTCCTTCTGTAAACAAAAGGATCATCCTTGCTTCTGATATATCAGTGACCATCAAAACCACCTTTTGGAACTTAGATATGTATGCTTCTGGAGTTCCAACTTGTCTAATGTGTGCCAAATCCCAGAAATAGATATTAGGATCTCTCTGATCAGACCTTTATGGTAATTTTATGATGAAATCCTCATAAGTGACTACTTGATCATGGCCTAGGGTCTTCATGCCATGAAACCACTAGTCAATGTCCTCCCCATCAAGATGTAGGGCTTCCAACTTGATGGCATCCATTTTTGCCATAGGATTCAAATGAAAATATGTGTCCATTTTATGGATACAAGAGCTCACTAAGCAATTGGAAGTGCCATCAAATTATGGAAAGGTGATTTTACCAATGGCATTCTTTAATTATGATATGTCAGCCTTGGATTTCCTCTTGGATTCCCCATATATTGAGCCTCACAGAAATATCTGAATGGAAGAGCCCTTCTACATTCTTCACTCAAGGATTGATAAATAGAAAACTTCTCCTACCATGTAGCAATTGTTTCAGCTTGTGCTTCATGGTCTTCCTTTGGGATCTCTACAAATTTGGGAAGAGTAGGTTAGGACTGCAACTTTTTTTCATATATATACTCTAACGGCCTATTCTGAGGCCCGATATTGGAGAAAATACATCCACCCATGACCTTTCTCTCTTCACATTGGAAAAAAATGCTTATCCCTTCTCCATCTTTAACTCCCAACTCTTTAGCTAGGAATTATATGGTATCTTGACCAGACAGTATGATGTTAGTTGAAATGTATTGCATACATTTCAATATGTTCCTCACAAATTTTCGAAACTCATCCTTCTCATTTTTGCATCATGGAATCTCCCTTCCACAAATTCAACTTCCTCTTCTTAGGGAATCTTTCTTTTAGAATCGAAATTGTATTTTGGACGCATCGATGATTATCAAGAGAAAGTATGGAGGACCATGCTATGATACCAATTTAATGATATGAATTCTTATATACAGATCATATCACTAATATTGCTGCAAAATTAATTAAAATTTCTTATATGAAACTTGCAGACACTCAGTAAAATTTTAGACTAGGAAAATGAAGGTATTTTGCAGAGAAATTCATTATTATGGAATCAGGAAGAGGGAAGAAACCAAGTTAATTTTCATAAAATTGATTTCATATTACCTAAAATTTTTATATCAGGGATCATTTACGTTTCAGATTCCTCCATGCAGAAACTTACTCCCACGCTTCTGGGTCACCCAATCGTGAAACTAGGAAGACTTATTCAATGCTTTCGACCAAGGGATTGGGGTAAATAAAATGTATTTTTTCTCACATTTATAAAACAGAAAATAATTTTCAGGACAGTTTGGTAAATTTCTAGAGAAGTTTGGAGAGTTTAGGAGTGAATTGGGAAAATTAGGCAATTTTGGACTGGGGAAGTCCTACACAATGGAGGATACCAAAACATTGTAATGCCCAAGATAATTTTTGATCTGAGAGTATGTATAGATATATGGGTATCTAAGTGACACAAAAAAACTTTCAGACTCTAAATTGAGTGAATATAACTCATAGAATTGAAGAAAAAACTAGACTAGTCAATTTAGCCTAGTCATCTAGCTAGGGTGCATAGAAACACATGAAATTCGTGTTAAAAGTGATTCAGATATGATAATTGAAATTAAAATAGATTATTATAGATGATATTTACATATTACATCACTCATAATCATTCTCATAACCTTGACTCATTTATTATTGCATTTACTTGACCAAAAACCCTCAATTAAGATTGGATTGAAGCTTATTGACAAAAGATGTGACATATGAACTAATTGGAAAGCATGTTTAAAGTAATACAGAGATATATATCAGATTTATTTGAATGGTGATTAAAAAAATGGAAGTGGAGAACTGACCACTCCAAAATAGAGCTCAAAACAATGGGAGGGAGGCCCAAAATCAGACATAAAACTGGTTGGGAGCGTAGGTGAAGCTTGGGATTCATTGGAGCTCGAATTTTCTGATATAGTGGCTGAAATAGATGACTTATATGATATCAATGAATGAACATCATGCGCTCCAAACCTACAATGAGAAAGGAATGGGAATGGAAGAGTGGGGAAGGAAGGATTTGGGGCTAATCTTCCAAAGGTATGAGGTACATCACTTAGAAGACTATGCTCACATAAGCATGAATCAATTAAGTTATCAATAAAACTAGTAAATGGATCTCGTATTCTCCTTTAATATATCTATGGGTGACACGCTTAGCAAGTGGAGGCAATAGGTGACCTATGAGAGAAAGTCATCCACCTAAAAACCTAACCCTAGACAAGCCATGCACTCTCCTTGAGAAAATTGGAATGTAGGGGCCATGTGTAGATGTTTCCATGTCCAAGTCATCCATCTGACTTAGCAATTGCACCCTCCTTAGTAAAAAAATTGTTGCTTTTATCCCTAACAACTTTATTCTTTTCCCTTCTTTTGAGACTAACTATCCAAAAGGAAACTGTGCCCTCCTTTGTCAAAAGTTTCCTACTTTTCCTATGAAAAATTTTATGAGTCTCTAAAAGGAAACTGTGTCCTCCTTGTATATTTTTTTCTACTTTTATCTTTGACTATTTTTCTATCCCGTTTGGGCACTTTCCCTTTTCCTCCTTGACTACTTTTTTCGTAGAGTTTCCAATTCTTTCACCCTGGCATGTTGACTTGCCTAACACACCCCCCTGGCATGGCAATCTCATTTCCACATAATTGAATTCCATAATAAATAATAATGATAAATAAAAATCAAAGGCATGCCTCAATAATGTTTATTTAGAAAAATTTCCCTAGGAAACTTAATTAATTCCACTTAGTCCCCCTAGGTGTTTAGTATGGTCCATAGTTTTGTTGGTCAATTAGGTGGGGACATGACATGGCATTACAGTTTCTTAAAATTATATTTTCTGTGGGGAATATGAAAATTGATTTAAATGAGCACAAACTACTGCTAATTCTTGAGAAACATAATGCTTTTGTATGGAGAATTTACTACTGTCATTTTATTAAAAGAACATATCATTTTTGACGAGATACAGTTCTTTGATATTTTTGAATGCAATAGCCAAGTATCTTAGTTCATACTTCATAATGATGTTAACACACAACTCTAGAGTAAGAAGATGAATATATCAACATGATTATACCACTGATATAATGATAGATTCTTCTTTTGGCTAAGCAATATTTGTACAACCACATGTACAGAGGTAAGTGGTTGTTTGAAATTGATTTATATCATTATTTTTATAACATTTTCATGGTTGGAGCATATTATTTTGTACTTTATTAACCATCTAGTAGGCAATGGCTAAGCAACACTGTAATCCATTAGATAAAACAGAAAGCAAATTATGACATGAAATTAAAGAAATTTGTTTGCACAAATTTCAAGAAGAACACATCAAATGGATAAAATGGGGAAGACAGGAGCATGCATCTCGATGAGTAAAGATTTAGAAACACAACAATTTATTTCCTTATGCTATCTATGCTTTCTTTTTGTATGATGATGTTATACATATGTCTACTAACGTTCTTGGATATAGTGCCTAAGAAGATGAAAAACGAAACAAGAGCAGGAAAGACTACCCCTTATGTGCCTTTGAATGACTCTATTAGTCCTAAAAATGAAATAAATGGCAAAGAGACATTTCGTTCTTTTCCGAAAGAGGTGCAACATGAAGAGCACACTTCTCCTTCTTTTTTGAAATAGGTGCAACATGACGAACATAGTATGTCAATTAATTCATACATTTTAACTTCTTGGTAACTATAAACTTTAAGATTAAGAAATCCATAACACTTTTACATCCCTTTCTTCTATAGAATATGTATAAGAACAACCAAGCAATCAGGATTTTGGTGTATAAGTGGATGATCCTTCTACAAAATCATCAACAGATAAATTCAAGAAGAAGTCTAGAGGACTGCGCATAAATTAATAACTCGGAGGAAAGGCTCAAAATTCATATTAATGAAAGGAACCAACCCACTAGTCTAAACTATGTGTAGCTAGCTTCATTACTAGGTGCGCTTGATAGGTAAATGGTTCCCAACACATTTTTTGATTGGAGGAAGGTTTCACATCACATTCCTAGGAATCAATTAGAGATCTATATTGGAGAATAATTTTTCTCCATGAAGTTCATCCATAAACTCATCAATTTGGGGGATTGGATACTAGTTCTTTATGGTATTCTTTTTCAAGTCCCGGAAATTTATGCACATCGTGAGTGTCCTATCCTTCTTCACCAGAACCACCAAAGAATAAAAAGAAATGGAACTTGGTATAATGAGGCCCAACTCAAGGAGATCCTGGGTGGCCTTCTCAATCTCATCCTTGAACCTCTTTGGATGCTTGTAGGGTGTATTTTTAGTAGAAGTGTACCAAATTCCAACTCAATTCTATGCTCAATGCCATTGTTAGTTGGCCTTCCATGTGGAAGGTTTTGAAAAAACCCCTTGTTCTTGTGCAACAAATTTTTTATGTATTTGGGATGATAGGAAACTTTAGGAGTGGTTCCCTCATTAGTAATATGGAACTCGGCTTCCCATTCTATATCTCCATGTCTCAGGATAGATCTCATACTGTTGGCAGAAATTACTTGGTTTGGGTAAGTGTTCATACCCTTTAGAACCACATGCTTCCCTTCAGCATCATTTAAGCTTATCTGGGGTATCTTGTAATTCATGGAATGTTATCCAATGGGGTACAACCATTGAACTCCCAACACCATGTTGGTGTCTGCCACATTGGCAACATAAAAATTGTCCTTTACTATGTAGCATCCAAGAATTACTTGCAGATTTGGAATCCACTGATTGAATTCCGTGGTTTTGTTTCTCGGGATAACCACAACGAATCCTTCAAAGGACTTAGTTGGTAGCCTTATTTTCTCCACCAACGATGCATCAATAAAATTATGTGTGGAACCCCTTCAAAGTTTCAGCTGGTCTGTGACTATAAACAAAAGGATCATTCTTGCTTCTGATATATCAGTGACCATCAAAAACACCTTTTGGAGCTCAGAGATGTATGCTTCTGGAGTTCCAACTTGTCTAATGTGTGCCAAATCTCAGAAATAGATATTAGGATCTCTCTGGTCAAACCTTTATGGTAATTTTATGGTGAAATCCTCATAAGTGACTACTTGATCATGGCCTAGGGTATTCATTCCATGAAAACACCAGTAAATGTCCTCCCCATAAAGATGTAGGGATTCCAACTTGACGGCATCCCTTTTTTCCATAGGATTCAATTGAAAATATGCTTCTATTTTATGGATCCAATCAATGAGCAATTGGAAGTGCCATCAAAATATGGAAAGGTAATTTTCCCAATGGCATTCTTTACTTCTGATATGTCAACCTTGGAGTTCCTCTTGGATTCCCCATATATTGAGTCTCATAGAAATATCTGAATGGAAAATCCCTTCTGCATTCTTCACTGAAGGATTGATAAACAAAAAACTTCTCCTCCCATGTAGCAATTGTTTTAGCTTGTGCTTCATGGTCTTCCTTTGAGCTCTCTACAAATTTGGGAAGAGTAGGTCGAGGCTGCAACTTTTTTTCATATCTATACTCTAAAGGCCTATTCTGAGGCCTGGTCTTGGAGAAAATAGATCCACCCATGACCTTTCTCTCTTCACACTGGAAACAAATGCTTATCCCTTCTCCATCTTTAACTCCCAGCTCTTTAGCTAGGAATTACATGGTCTATTGACCAGACTGTATGATGTTAGTTGAATTGTCTTGCATACCTTTCAACATGTTCCTCACAAATTTTTGAAACTCATCCTTCTCATTTTTTGCATCATAGAATCTCCCTTCCACAGATTCAACTTCCTCTTCTTGGGGAATCTTTCTTTTAGAATCGGAATTGTATTTTGGATGCATCGATGATTATCAAGAGAAAGTATGGAGGACCATGCTATGATACCAATTTAATGATCCAAATTCTTATATGTAGATAATATCAACAATATTTCTGCAAAATTAATTAAAATATCTGATATGAAACTTGCAGACACTCAGTAAAATTTCAGACTAGGAAAATGAAGGTATTTTGCTGAGAAATTCAAAAGTATGGAATCAGGCAGAGGGGAGAAACCAAGGTAATTTCCAGAACAGTGAATTCATATTACCTAAAACATTTATATCAGGGAACATTTAGGTTTCATATTCCACCATGTAGAAACTTACTCCCATGCTTCTGGGTCACCCAACCGTGAAACTAGGAAGACGTATTCAGTGCTCTCGACCAAGGGATTGGGGAAAGTAATAGATATGTTTTCTGAAATTTATACAACATAAAATAAGGTTTAATACATTTTGAGACAGTTTTAGAGAAGTTTGGAGAGTTTAGGAGTGTATTGGGAAAATTAGGCAACTTTGGCCTCGGGAAGTCCTACGCAATGGAGGATACCAAAACATTGTAATTCCTAAACTAGCTTTTTATTTGAGAGTATTTATGGAAATAGGGGTATTTAAGTGACACGCAAAAAAATTAATAATCTAAATTGAGACAATATAACTCACAGGATTGAAAAAACAACTAGACTAGTCAATTTAGCCTAGTCATCTAGCTAGGGTGCATAGAAACACATGAAATTCATGGAAAGAGTGCTTTGGATATGATAATTGAAATTAAAAGAGCATAATACAGCTGATATTTACATATTACATCACTCATAATCATTCTCATAGCCTTGACTCATTTATTATTGCATTTACTTGACCAAAAACCCTCAATTAAGCTTGGATTGACGCTTATTGACAAAATATGTGACATATGAACTAATTGGAAAGCATGCTGGAATTAATACAGAGATATATATCATATTTTTTTGAATGGTGAATAAAAAAGTGGAAGTGGAGGACTAACCACTCCAAAATAGAGCTCAAAACAATGGGCGGGAGGCCCAAAATCAGACATAAGACTGGTTGGGAGCGTAGGTGAAGCTTGGGATTCACTGGAGCTTGAATTTTATGATATAGTGGCTGCAATAGATGACTGATATGATCTCCATGGATTAACATCATGTGCTCCACACCTGCAATGAGAAAGGAATGGGAACGAAGGAGTGGGGAAGGAAGGATTTGGGGCTAATCTTCCAAAGGTATGAGGTACATCACTCAGAAGACTATTCTCACATAAGCATGAAGCAATTAACTCATCAATAAAACTAGTAAATGGATCTCATATTCTACTTTAATAGATCTCTAGGTGACCTACTTAGCAAGTGGAGGGAATAGGTGACCTGTTAAAGAATGTCATCCACCTAAAACCCTAACCCTAGACAAGTCATGCACCCTGTTTGAGCAAATTGGAATGTAGGGGCCATGTGTAGATGTTTCCATGTCCAAGTCATCCACTTGACTTAAAAACTGTGCCCTCCTTAGTAAAACATTTTTTTCTTTTATCCCTGACAGCTTTATTCTTTTCCCTTCTTTTGAGACTAAGTATCCAAAAGGGAACTGTGCCCTCCTTTGTCAAAAGTTTCCTGCTTTTCCTATGAAAAATTTTATGAGTCTCTAAAAGGAAAATGTGCCCTCCTTGTATAATGTTTTCTACTTTTATCTCTGACTTTTTTTCTGTCCCTTTTGGGCACTTTCCCTTTTCCTCCCTAACTGCTTTTTTTTGTAGAGTTTCCAATTTGTTCACCTTGGCATGTTGACTTGCCTAATGCACCCCCTTGGAATGACAATCTCATTTACACATAATTAAATTGCATAATATGCCTTTGAATGACATTGTTAGTCCTTACAATGAAATAAATGGCAAAGAGACATTTCGTTCTTTTCCGAAAGAGGCGCAACATGAACAACATACATCTCCTTCATTTCTGAAAGAGGTGCAACATGACGAACACAGTATGTCAATTAATTCATACATTTTAACTTATTGGTAACTACAAACTTTAAGATTAAGAAATCCATAACATGTTTACATTCCTTTCTTCTACAGAAGATGTATAAGAAAAACCAAGCAATCAAGATTTTGGTGTAGAAGTGGATGATCCTTCTACAAAATCATCAACAGAGAAATTCAAGAAGAATCTAGAGGACCGTGCATAAATTAATAACTCAGAGGAAAGGCTCAAAATTCATATTAATGAAAGGAACCAACCCAATAGTCTAAACTATGTGAAGCTAGCTTCATTACTATGTGCACTTGATAGGGAAATGGTTCCCATCACATTTTCTGATTGGAGGAAGGTTTCACATCACATTCCTAGGAATCAATCAGAGATCTATATTGGAGAATAATTTTGCTCCATGAAGTTCATCCATCAACTCATCAATCTGGCATATTGGGTACCAGTTCTTTATGGTATTATTGTTCAAGGCCCATTGATCTATGCACATCCTGAGTGTCCTATCCTTCTTCTTCACCAGAACCACCGAAGAAGCAAAAGGAATGGAACTTGGTCTAATGAGGCCCAACTCAAGGAGATCCTGGGTGGCCTTCTCAATCTCATCCTTGAACCTCTTTGGATGCTTGCAGGGGTGTATTTTTAGTAGAAGTGTACCAACTTCCAACTCAATTCTATGCTCAATTCCATGGTTAGGTGGCCTTCCATGTGGAAGGTTTTCAAAAAACCCCTTATCCTTTTGTAACAATGTTTTTATGTCTTATGGCTGATAGGAAACTTTAGCAGTGGTTCCCTCATTAGTAATATGGAAATCGGCTTCCCATTCTATATCTCCATGTCTCAGGATGGATCTCATACTGTTGGCATACATTACTTGGTTTGGGTAAGTGTTCATACCCTTCAGAACCACATGCTTCCCTTCAGCATCCTTGAAGCTTATCTGGGGTATCTTGTAATTCATGGAATGTTATCCAATGGAGTACAACCATTGAACTCCCAACACCATGTTAGTGTCCACCACATTGACAACATAAAAATTGTCCTTTGCTGTGTAGTATCCAAGACTTACTTGTAGATTTGGAATCCACTAATTTCATTCCATGGTTTGGTTTCTCAGGACAACCACAGTGAATCCTTCAAAGGACTCAGTTGGTAGCCTTCTTTTCTCCACCAAGGATGCATCAATAAAATTATGGGTGGAACCCCTTCAAAGGTTCAATCGGTCCTTCTGTAAACAAAAGGATCATACTTGCTTATGATATATCAGTGACCATCAAAACCACCTTTTGGAACTTAGAGATGTATGCTTGTGTAATTCCAACTTGTCTAATGTGTGCCAAATCCCGGAAATAGATATTAGGATCTCTTCGGTCAAACCTTTATGGTAATTTTCTGGTGAAATCCTCATAAGTGACTACTTGATCATGGCCTAGGGTCTTCATGCCATGAAACCACCAGTCAATGTCCTCCCCATCAAGATGTAGGGATTCCAAATTGATGGCATCCCTTTTTTCCATAGCATTCAATTGAAAATAGGTGTACATTTTATGGATCCAAGAGCTCACTAAGTAATTGGAAGTGCCATAAAAATATGGAAAGGTGATTTTCCCAATGGAATTCCTTAATTCTGATATGTAAGCCTTAGAGTTCCTCTTAGATTCCCCATATATTGAGTCTCACAGAAATATCTAAATGGAAGATACCTTTTGCATTCTGCATTCAAGGATTGATAAACAAAAAACTTTTCCTCCCATGTAGCAATTGTTTCAGCTTGTGCTTCATGGTCTTCCTTTGGGCTCTCTACAAATTTGGGAAGAGTAGGTCAGGGATGAAACTTATTTTCATATCTATACTCTGAAGGCCTATTATGAGGCCCGGTATTGGAGAAAATAGATCCACCCATGACCTTTCTCTGTTCACATTGGAAACCAATGTTTATCCCTTCTCCATCTTTAACTCCTAGCTCTTTAGCTAGGAATTATATGGTCTCTTGAACAAACTGTATGATGTTAGTTGAAATTTCTTGCATACCTTTCAACATGTTCCCCACAAATTTTTGAAACTCATCCTTCTCATTTTTTGCATCATGGAATCTCCCCTCCACAGATTCAACTTCCTCTTCTTGGGGAATCTTTCTTTTAGAATCATAATTGTATTTTGGATGCATCGATGATTATCAAGAGAAAGTATGGAGGAACATGATATGATACAACTTTAACGATCCTAATTCTTATATACAGATCATATCACTAATATTTCTGCAAAATTAATTAAAATTTCTAACATGAAACTTGCAGACACTCAGTAAAATTTCAGACTAGGAAAATGAAGGTATTTTGCTGAGAAATTCATAAGTATGGAATCAGGTAGAGGGAAGAAACCAAGGTAATTTAAAGAAAAATTGAATTCATATTACCTAAAACATCTATATTAGGGAACATTTAGGTTTCAGATTCCACCATGTAGAAACTTACTCCCACGCTTCTTGGTCACCCAACTGTGAAACTAGGAACACCTATTGAGTGATTTCGACCTAGGGATTGGGGAAAATAAAATATATGTTTTCTGAAATTTATACAATATATAATAAGTTTAAGGACAGTTTGGGATAGTTCTATATAAGTTTGGAGAATTTAGGAGTGAATTGGGAAAATTATGCAATTTTGTCCTGGGGAAGTCCTACGCAATAGAGGATACCAAAAAATGGCAATTCCTAAACTAATTTTTTATTTGAGAGTATTTATGGATATAGGGATATTTCAGTGACACACAACAACTTTCAGAATCTAAATTGAGTGAATATAACTCACAGAATTGAAGAAACAACTAGACTAGTCAATTTAGCCTAGTCATCTAGCTAGGGTGCATAGAAACACATGAAATTCATGGAAAAAGTGATTTAGATATGACAATTTAAATTAAAATATCCTAATACAGCTTATATTTATGAATTATATCACTCATAATCATTCTCATAGCCTTGACTCATTTATTATTGCATTTACTTGACCAAAAACCCTCAATTAAGCTTGGACTGAAGCTTATTGACAAATGATGTGACATATGAACTAATTGGAAAGCATGTTCACAGAAATACAGAGATATATATCAGATTTATTTGAATGGTGAATAACAAAAGGGAAGTGGAGGACTGACCACTTCAAAATAGAGCTCAAAACAATGGGCAATAGGCCCAAAATCAAACATAAGACTAGTTGGGAGCGTAGGTGAAGCTTGGGCTTCACAGGAGCTTGGATTTTCTGATATAGTGGCTGCAACAGATGACTGATATGATCCAAATGGATGAAAATAATGCTCTACACACTTGCAATGAGAAAGGAATGGGAATGGAGGAGTGGGGAATGAAGGATTTGGGGCTAATCTTCCAAAGGTATGAGGCAGGGATGATTTTCGGGGTGAATTTTAACCCAGTGGGCTATTTTTCCATGTTTTTCTCCCAAAAACGATTCACCATTTTTCATTTTTTGAAGCCCAGTTTCACCCAATTTTGATGGGGTAAAAATTCCCCCCCCCCTAAAAATCACCAAATTATTGTATAAACGATATAAAATCCTTGGAAATTAAAATATTTTTTGAAAAATATCGCCAATAATTTTATAGTTGTCGTTTTAAGAATTGGTAATATTTGCCAACATTTATACACTTTTAAATAAGTATGCTTCCTTAAAATCATCCCTGGTATGAGGTACATCACTCAGAAGACTATGCTCAAATAAGCATGAATCAATTAAATCATAAATAAACCTAGTAAATGGATCTCGTATTCTCCTTTAATAGATATCTGGGTGACCTTCTTAGCAAGTGGAGGCAATAGGTGACCTATGAGAGAAATTCATCCACCTAAAACCCTAACCCTAGACAAGTCATGCACCCTCCTTGAGATAATTGGAATGTAGGGTTCATGTGTAGATGTTTCCATGTCTAAGTCATCCATTTGACTTAGCAACTACGCCCTCCTTAGTAAAATTTTTGTTGCTTTTATCCCTGATAGCTTGATTCTTTTTCCTTTCTTTTGAGTCTAAGTATCCAAAAGGAAAGTGTGCCCTCGTTTGTCAAAAGTTTAATGCTTTTCCTATGACAACTTTTATGAGTCTCTAAAAGGAAACTGCACCCTCCTTGTATAATTTTTTCTACTTTTATCTCTGACCTTTTTTTTCTGTCCCTTTTGGGCACATTCCCTTTTCCTCATTGACTGCTTTTGATTTAAAGTTTCCAATTCTTTCACCTTGAAATGTTGACATGCCTAATGCACCCCCTTGGCATGACAATCTCATTTCCACATAATTAAATTGCATAATAAATAATAATGATAGATAAAAATCAAAGGCATGCCTTAATAATGTTTATTTAGCAAAATTTCCCTAGGAAACTTAATTAATTCCACTTAGTCCCCCTAGGTGTTTAGTATGGTCCACACTTTTGTTGGTCAATTAGGTGGGCACATGACAAGGCATTACAGTTTCTTAAAATTATATTTTTTGGGGGGAATATGAAAATTGATTTTAATGAGCACATACTGCTACTAATTCTTGAGAAACATAATTCTTTTGTATGGAGAATTTACTATTGTCATTTTATGAAAAGAACATATCATTTTTGATGAGATACAATTCTTTGGTATTTTTGAATGCAATAGCCAAGTATCTTAGTTCATACTTCATAATGATGTTAACACACAAGTCTAGACTAAGAAGATGAATATATCAACATGATTATACCACTGATATAATGATAGATTCTTTTTTTGGCTATGCAATATTTGTACAACTACATATATGGAGGTAAGTGGTTGTTTGAAATTGATCTATATCATTATTTTTATAACATTTTCATGGTTAGAGCATATTATTTTGTACTTTATTAACAATCTAGTAGGATATGGCTAAGCAACACTGTAATCTATTCGATAAAACACATAGAAAGAAAATTATGACATGAAATCAAAGAAATTTGTTTGCACAAATTTCAAGAAGAACAGATCAAATGGATAAAATAGGGAAGACAGGAGCATGCATCTCGATGAGTAAATATTTAGAAACACAACAGTTTATTTCCTTATGCTATATGTGCTTTCTTTTTGTATGATGATGTTATACATATGTCTACTAATGTTCTTGGATATAGTTCCTAAGAAGAGGAAAAATGAAACAAGGGAAGGAAAGACTACCCCTGATGTGCCTTTGAATGACTCTGTTAGTCCTAACAATGAAATAAATAGAAAAGAGACATTTCATTCTTTTCTGAAAGAGGTGCAACATGAAGAACACACATCTCCTTCTTTTTATGAAAGAGGTGCAACATGACGAACATAGTATGTCAATTAATTCATACATTTTAACTTCTTGATAACTATAAACTTTAAGATTAAGAAATCCGTAACACTTTTACATCCCTTTCTTCTACAGAAGATGTATAAGAACAACCAAGCAATCAAGATTTTGGTGTAGAAGTGGATGATCCTTCTGCAAAATCATCAACAGAAAAATTCAAGAAGAAGTCTAGAGGACCGCACATAAATTAATAACTCAGAGGAAAGGCTCAAAATTCATATTAATGAAAGGAACCAACCCACTATTTTAAACTATGTGAAGCTAGCTTCATTACTAGGTGCGCTTGATAGGGAAATGGTTCCCATCACATTTTCTAGGAATTACCGAGAAAAAATAAAGAAAAGAGAGACAAGGAGTGAGACTTCCATACCTCCAGATGTCAAGGTTATCATAGAGTTGTAGATTATATGGTAATTTTTAACACCAAAAAGTGTTCATCTAGCTCTCCATGGTCTAAACCATAGTCATACATACTATTACCACCATTATTGCCTCCATTTTGACCTTCACAACCAAAATTTCTAAATTATGGTCCAAAACATTATTATTCCTTCCCCATAAATGAAGGGAAGTTGAGCATTTATTGTTATTTATCCCCACTCTCTCCAAAAAGGACCAAAAATTCCTAAAAATGAGAATGGGTCAAAAACCATAGATAAATACCATGGAAAATAAAATACCATGGGTCAAAAAACCTTGGACCATCCTATAAATACATTGTGAAGGCCTCCTCCAAAACACTTTTTTCCATTTTCTCTTAGTCACACCATTCACCTTTCTCCGTTATTCCCATATCTTTCCATATCATCTCCCATGGTGTATGTTGAGATATATTTGTACCCATTTGGATCTTGTTAGCATTCATGCTAAATTTTGAATAACCATCGGTGATAATGGGCTATCAGGAAGGGGTATAATCATAAAATTTTCCAGGCTTGGAAACCTTGATAATGGATCACCACATGACAGGAAATGCAGACCAGCGGAGGTGGAGTATTTCACAAGGAATGAGGTGCACAACGAATTGAGCTTCGAAGTCACGTGAAATCCATGGCTCGTACACCTTCCCAATGGCCATGATCAGTTGTCGACTAGATCCATGGCAGGTACATGCCCTCACAACGACAGGTGCGGGGAATGTAAGATTGCATCCAGGTCTCAACCTCCCGGAGGGCCCACCTAGATCCAATGGTCGAGATATCCCATAGCAGAAATATCAAAGGTGCAGAACCTTCACACTATCCCAAGTCGCATGATAGATAAGGCAGGAGACGACCGCGAAATGGAGGAGGGCCTTGCATGTCTGGATGGTGGAGATCGGACGAGAGGTTGATTGGTGTCCATGGTTGAAATTGTTGTGAGAATATGCGCGATGGATAGTGGAAGGGGGAAATGCAAAACCAAGTAGGACCCCCCCACCTTCGACAATAGGGATTTGACGAGACTGTTAACCAATGATTGCGATCAGTGTTGCGATAGGGACATGCGCGGGGGTTAATTAGCGGATGGATTGTGAAGTGGGGTAGGGACCACCTAGTCAAAAAAGAATCGAGTAAGGGAAGAGGCCACAAAGTGAAGGTCTAGACAGATGATATCAATGGTGTATGTCATGCCTAAAAAACTTGAGGGTTTCTTCGTATCATGCACTGGGAGGATGAGCACTATAATGATGAAAGGATAGAAGGCAGGGGTGGTTGTACGCATCGTATGAGGGGAGAGAAATTGAGAAAATGATAGTGGAGAACAAGGATGACAAATTGTTGTTCTAATGTGAAGCCTGAGGGTCCTGCTACTTGGTTTGCAATGAGAGGTCCACTTGAGGCACCCATGATTCATTACATCCTGCCAACCATTGGGTGCGGTAGAGGGTTTCAGTTATCTCTAGACCATTGCGTTGCAGGAGCTTTAGCCATCGGGGAAGAGATGCTCATTCCATCATAAGGTTTTTTAGACACTAGTAAGGTCAACAGAAGGACCTACACCAAATTAGAATGACTTTCTTAGGCTGGTAAAGACAAGGTTGTCCTAATAAAATGCTACACCCCCACAGAAATAGTGCCTGGGGTCTTCAACCAGATGGGTGTCCCACCGAAACCACTAGACAAGTCCTTGGATGTCACTGGCGTGGTATATAGTATCCATTGCTAGGGACGGGTGGACTGAATGGATGTTCGCATGGGGGAAGAAAGAAAAGGATAGTTTTGTCATCATCATCACTGATTCATAATTCCAACTACATCGAAGGTGATGATGAATCCAAAGACATATTGCACGAGAATTCCCTAGAAGAAGAGGGTAGTCCCAGTGACTGGGAAGTGTAGGTCACCTAGAGCCAACAGGAATATCAAGCTCCTCAAAGGTCCAGTACTTTCGATAACAGGGAAGTCATCCCGATTTCTATGAATTTAATAGTGCTCATAGGGCAAGAGGAAGCTACTAGACAGAGGGCCCAACTCAGAATAAGTATAGACATTCCTTCCGGCTACAAGCATGGGTAGAGCGTGATCTTGGAACATGGAGGAATGCTAAAGGGAATAAGCAGAAAGGGTCGGGGGCTAATTCAATCTCATACATCCGAAAGCATGAAGATGAAATAAATTCGTTAGTACTGAAGCAAGTTTGATTTTGCCAAAGAAAGGAAGCCTGCATCCAGATGTCGCTGTGTCATCTTGACCCATCGCAGGTGATATACCATGTGGCCCATTTTGGAAGTAAACCATGGTGATTATTTCCACCCAATGTATCCTGTTAGTATTTTGATATGAGTATTCTGGGTCAGTCCCATATTTTGTAACCATTTTAATACCCCGTTTCAGGATGTATCCCAGGGGTAATGCTCATTATAAATAGAACCTCCCAAGAGGAGGATAGAGGTTCGGTTGATTTACATTTTTGAGGCCTCAGCATCGGTTTTGTAGCTCTATAATAGTTTTTTGGGAGCTTTAATGAATACATTTCTTCTGCTGATATGAGATTCATCACGGTGTTTGTGTTCAATGTGTGCTTTCTATTTAATTCATTTTCATATGTGTATTTCCTGCAAAAATGCTTTCTAATTGTACAAAAACAATTCGCCCTCTGTTAAGTGTTCTTTTTGTTAGATCAAGCATTAGTGCTGTGTTTGTTATGGTGGTTTTGGAATTTGTCCTATGTTAGATGCTCCACCTCTACTATTTCTCTCAATATCTATTTCCGCTAAAGGTGTTAAAAGGGATTCATCCATCGATAGGTGCCCCTTGTCATGCTGGGAATTTTACCTATTTCTTTTCACCACTGCTCAAAGATATTTCGTTGAATGTTGCGCTTAATTTTCCTCATAGTACAAGGGAGAAATCATTGTTTATTTGCTGTTGTAATATCCTTAAAATTTTCAAACTTTGACTCCATCTCCCAATGGTTTTAATATTTGTTTGTCTGTCAACCCCTTTTATTTGTAATTGTCCATGTTACTAGCAAAAATATAGTCTCCTGTGTGCTCGTTATTGTTAAATGTATATGTGAATGCTACCGTGACAAGAGAGATCCCTCTATGACTACCTTGGCTAGAAGGCAGTCTAAAGGTTGGTTGAAATGGTTACCCCTATGACTTCCTACAACAACCATAGGAAAATTACAGGGTGTTAAAATCTTGGCGCTGTTGTTGGGGAGTGAATGAGCAAATCATTCTTGGGAAAAATGACATTGCTCAATTCTATGACCTGGTTGAGTAGCCGATCTTAGACACATATTGGTTGTATTTGCTCTGGCAACTCCACTGAAGGCCTTTGAAGGCGACTACACTGGGGGCCCCAAACACCCAGAAGCTGCAACATTTTTCAAAGGTTCCATGGCGACTCCACTGGGGAAAATGAGCCCAATATAGAAGATCCTAGAAGGGCATGGTGAAAGATGAGGTACTTTGTTTCCTTCTTCCAAGATGTCTTGTCCTTCCTCGTACATTTTTTCTTATATTTCCCTGGGCTGGTTAAAATAGTTTTCCAATATTTGTCATGCTCAGTGAAAGACCCTAGACCCACCCTTGTATATCCCTCTTTGAATACCGATAAATATCCTTCTCCCTGTACATATGGCTAGAGCCAACCCCCTTCATCCGAGACCCATGAGGATTTTTATGGTGCTGTTGAATCTGTGCCCTCCTCTAAACAGACCTCATCTAACTCCATGGTCAAAGGACCACTCTGTGTTACAACATTGCCTCCCATCCATTCAAAATATGCAAAGATTCCATCATTCAAAGCTATAATCCCTCTCAAAGGCTCTACCATAACCCTAGCAAGGGCCAAACAATTCATCCTCATGCTTCTCCCTGTAATCCTTTATGACCTCCCCTAGCGGTACGCCCAAAGAATTAAACAATTTTCTGGTGAGAGGGATATTCGGCCAAGAAGCATGTGGGATGGTTTGCAGACTAGATTGACCTTGAAGAAGTGGACCATGAAGACATTAAGGTCAGGCTGTTTTCCCAAAGCCTTGTTGGAGAGGCAAGGAGATGGTTCACCAGCCTTCTAGATAGCTCCATTCTGGGTTATCAAGATTTGAAGGAAGCCTTCAAAGAAAGATGGGCAGAGAAGAAAGACCCCAGGAGATGCATGTCTCAGTTATATTCCATCAGGAGGGAAGAGAGTAAATATATCCAAGAGTTATCCAAAAGATTTATGAAAGCATATCATTAGAGGAATTTTGGGGTCTAATATGGGCCTCCTAAGGAAAATAATAAAATAATAGTTAAAATAATAAAATAATAGTTAAAATAATAAAATAATATTGATTAATTTTGGAGGAAGAAAGAAAAAAACTACTTTTTATGTTCGTATTTTCGACATATCTCCCTGTGTTTTTACTCAAATTTCGATCAAGAGAGCTCGTTGGATGTAGAATTTGATTTCGCATCCAACGAGTACACACACTGCATACTTTTGATGGACCCCGCTACCCCAAAAACAAGAAATACCTGAAAAAATGTGATGATGATGTCATCATCACATTTTTCAGGTATTTCTTATTTTTGGGGTAGCAGGGTCCATCAAAAGTATGTAGTGTGGGATGCGGAATCGTATTCCGCATCCAACGAGCTCTCCCAATCGAAATTTGAGTAAAAACACAATGAGATATGTCGAAAATACGAACAAAAAATGTAGTTTTTTTTAATGACAAATATGTCAATTCAACCATTATGGTTGACTTATTTTATTGAAATTCTATTAGTTCTTGAATTCCAACTCACAAAAACTTATTTTGGCACGTTTTCTTATAAGGCCCATTTTAGACCCTAAATTTCCTCTAATGAATGTTGTCCCTCCAAGTTCAAACCTCCTCCTGGTGCTGCCCAACTCTAGTACATTGAAGCCTTTGATAGCAAACTCACCTTATGGCTCAGTGGAAGAAGGTCAGTCTCTCTAGAAGACATGCTAAAAAATTCTATAGAGGTGGAGATGAACCTAACTGCTACCAAGGACAAGGGGACAAAGGAAGGAGAAATAAGACAGAATGAATATCTCCCCCATCTTCTTCCCTCTGATGCCCCAAAGACCACAACGAATGAAAGGATGAAGTCCATAGAAAAATGGATGGAGGGATTCATGACAAACCACAGCCCCTACCCCATAACTAGTAAAGAAGTTAGAAAAACCCTGTGTATAGGGAAAGTTCAAGCCTCCTCTAAGGACCTTTATTTCCAGACCGTTGCGTTGTAGCAGCTTCAGCCATCGGGGAATAGATGTTCATTCCATCAAAAGGGTTTTTAGACACTAGTAAGGTCGACAAAAGGACCTACACCACATTAGAATGAATTTTTGAGGATGTTAAAGACAAGTTTGTCCTAATAAAGTGATACACTCCCATAGAAGTAGCGCTTGGGGTCTCCGACCAGATGGGTATCCCACCGAAACCTCCAGACAAGTCCTTGGATGTCACCAATGTGGTATATAGTATCCATTGCTAGGGACGTGCGGCCTGAACGAACGCTCATATGGGGGAAGAAAGAAAAGGAGAGTTTTTTCATCATCATCGTTGATTCATAATTACAACTACATCGAAGTTGATGACGAATCCAAAGAAATATTGTGCAGGCATGCCCTGGAAGAAGAGGGTAGTCCCGGTAATTAGGAAGTGCAGGTGACCTGGGGCCTATAGGAATATCACACACCTCAAAGGTCCAGTAGTGTCGAGAACAGGGTAGTCCTCTAGAGGTATGCGAACTTAACAATGCTCACATAGTAGGTAGAAGCTACTAGACAGAGGACCCAACTCAGAAGAAGTATAGACATTCCTGCCGGCTACAAGCATAGGTAGAGAATGATCCTGGAACATCGAGGAACACTAAAGGGAATGTAGAAAGGGTCACGAGGCTATTTCAATCTCGTACGTCCAAAAGTGCGAAGATGAAATAAATTCATTAGTACTGAAGCATGTTTGATTCTTTGAAAGCAAGCAAGCCTGCATCCAGATGTTGCCATGCCATCTTGACCCAGCGCACGTGATATATCATGTGGCCCATTTTGGAAGTAGACCGTGGCGATTTTTTCCACCTAATGTAGCCTATCAGGATTTTGATATTATTTTGGGTCAGTCTCATATTTTGTAACCATTTGGATACCCTATTTCAGGATGTATCCCAGGGGTAATGCTCATTAAAAATAGAACCTCCTCATAGGAGGATAGAGGTTGGACTGATTTACATTTTTTAGGCCTCAACGCTGGTTTTGCAGCTCTATAATAGTTTTTGGGAACTTTAATGAATACATTTCTTCTGCTGATATGAGATTCATCACGGTGTTCGTGTTCAGTGTTTTCTTTCTGTTTAATTCATTTTCATATGTGTATTTCCTACAAAAATGCTTTCTAGTTGTATGAAAAGAATTCGCTCTCTGTTAAGTGCTCTTTTTGTCATATCAAGCACTAGTTGAGTGTGTGTTATGGTGGTTTTGGAATTCATCCTTTGTTAGATGCTCCACCTCTACTATTTTCCTCAATATGTTCTTTTGCTAAAGTTGTTGCAAGGAATTCATCCATCGATAGGTGCCCCTTGTCGTGCTGGGCTTTTCACCTGTTTCATGTCACCCCCACTCAAAGATATTTCACCTGTTTATTTGCTGCGTAATATCCTTAAATGTTTCAGACTTTGACACCATCTCCCATTGGTTTTAATGTTTTTTTATTTGTCAACCACTTTCATTTGTAACTGTCCATGTTACTAGCAGAAATCCAATCTTTTGCGTGCTCGTTATTGCTAAATGTATATGTGAATGTTACCGTCACAAGAGAGAGCCCTCTCTGACTGCCTTATCTAGAAGGATGTCTAAAGGTTGGTTGAAATGGTTACCCCTGTGACTTCCTACAACAACCATAAGAAAATTACAGGGTGCTAACAGATCCATTCCCCCATTTGACAACCACACATGGAGTAGATCGGAGATGGAAACCGTGGAGCTACGGGACCATTTCCTTGGACGGCTACGGTGGCCCACTTCAAAGAAAGGTATGTCTATTTTTGTTTCTTGTTATTATTTAGATATAAAATAAAAAAATCATAAAAATTGTTCTTGTATGTTTCCCGTTATTATTTTTGAACTCTACCCTATGATCTAGATGATCTAAGGTAGGTTCTTTTGCACGTAGTATGGGAGAAATCCCCACTACAGTTTCTGCGACTCCACTCGGTCAATTCTTTTGGATATTTGATTTTGCATGTGTTTCTATTATTTTTCCTTCTTCAGTACCTTCAACCATATTAGATCTAGCCCCCTCACAGTAGACTCGAACCAGCCTTTCCTCAGTGCTTGCCCCTGGGCCTAAGATGACGACCTTTTTTCAAAAAATATTAAGTTTCGACTGAGTCGCACTTTTTCAGCTGAAAGTTGCAACCCATATGCACCTTTTTTCTTGATAATCGTGACCCAAGTCATGCATTTTTCCCTGATAAGTGTGACATAGACCAAAAATCCAGATCATGCATGTCCCAGCTTTTGGAGCAACCTCGATCATTACTATGACTCAGCTTTGTGTGACCTATCGTGCTTAATCTCTTGTTTTGTGCGACATGAGTCTTCTAACTAGTTTTCTTCCTTGATCATGATTATTTCCCAGTTCAATGCGACCTAGATCATTCCTATTCCTCCAACAGGTGGGACCTGTAGTTTTTTAGTTCATTTTGGTGTTTGAGATCCTTCTTCTAGACCTCCTTCCCATGTTTTACCCCTTCTCGACCTGTTTCTGTCCAGATCTGATCCATTCCAGCCCCTTGGTTCATTTGCTGGTCCTATTTTCCTTGTATGTGAGCCCCTTGAGTCGATATTTGTAGTTGATATCCCCTGTGTGTTTCCTACACTTTGGTCAGTTCCTTAGGCATTCATTTACTTGTGTTTATTTTATGTTCTTGATGAATTAGTTGTGATTTTGCTTGATATTTATTGTTATTTACTGTTATTTATCTGCATTTTTGCATCTCAGCCATGAGATCACTAGGTTTTATACACATCATTTTCACACATCTCACACCCTAAATACAAACGCTTGATTCATGACCCCAAGCTAGCCTAAAAAAATAGCTTAATACAACCAACATTGTAACCTCATTTTAGGACCAAAACAATCTTGTAGCTAAGTTAGGACATTTGGGATAGGAATCCAAACAACACCCCTTTGTCACTCACATCTTGAGACATAGTTGTTTTCCATTAGGGGACAGAAATACTCGTGTACTTGTTGACACAGTCACGACCAGTCTCTCAGAGGGCCCCCTTCTCTGTGGGAGTAAGCCACAACGAAGGGGTTCCAAAATTCAAGGTGGAATACTACACTCCACTTTGCACCAAAGGCTAACCCTTCATAGTCCTCCTTGTACATGTCGAAGTATACCAAGTGTCACATCCCCATGCCTCTGATCGGCGAAGAGGACACGACGAACACATCGAACACAGCCAGGCAAATAGCCCATGAACATAAAACAGAAATCAAATGCTGAAATTAAAACTTACAAGCATACACAGATGCATAATTCATCATGCAAGGATGCACAGTCCTTCAAACAATCAGCGGAAGCAGACATAGACATTCCAGCATTTAACATCAATATAAATTACAGAGATGAAGTAACTAGCAGTACTTATCTTTTGATGAAGAATTCACCCACAACCAGCTACGTCGCTGCAACGTACCACCCAACCATAGGCCAGCGTGCTCATCAGTCTCTGAGCAATGCTGCCACCCCCGAGCTGGGCATGATTCCTCCAGAATAAGGGTCAATTGCAGGCTTATACATAGCCAAGGGGCACAAACAGCAAACCAACACAGCTGGGTTTCACAGGCTTTCAACAGACAAGCCAAGCCAGCACAGTCCGAAGACTAACCATTGCACTCAGGCAATTACTTAGCTGTCACAGCTTAAACACGGAAAACGAATTGCATAGCCCCAAAAACACAACAACAAACAAACTACAACAGGGGGAAAACACCACCGCTCCAAAACGCATTAGCATGCACATTACCAATGACATGGGGAGAAACGAACCATTTTGCACAACCAAGGCTACTGGGCAAACATATGTGGACCATAAAGCAGACGAATTTATAGTTTCCTGACCTGTGCATGAGGAAAAATAATGCAGAACCCCACCTTTAGCCCGTGAGGAAAGGATTCAGCCACTCCATTCACCAATCCGCAGAGGAAAATGATGTGGGTAAAACCCAGGAAATTCCTGTGCACGAAAATGAGAAACGGGAGGGAAATTCTCTGCGTGAGAATGCATAGTAGTCGGGAGGACGCGAATTGCAAGTGCCTGAGCGTTTAACAACTCGTGGAGAGGAAGAAAATGCCTGCGTGAGACCAAAATTGCCCAGAGCCTGTGCGTGAGGAGCCAACAGACAAAAATCGCGTGAGAGCCACTGACCATGAGGAGAATGGAGTCATGGAAGGGAATGGTGAGGAATGGGGAAGAATGGAGTTGCCTGCCCCTTACCCACGATTCCTCCAGCAATTAATGCCCTCAACCACTCAACCATAACTCCTCAACCACCAGCTAAAGCATTAAAGAGGTTGACAAGGTTGGGTGAGACAAAAAGGTGGCAAATCAACAAGGTGGTAAAACACATGGGTTTTCTTCCCCCCATAAACCAAGGTTTGACATCCCCCACCCCTTATCCTTTGGAACCATGCCCTTTTCATTCAACGTTGCACTGCCGTAGCCGGTTGTGGTTTTAGTTTTATTTGATGTGCGTGTTTACATGATGCCATATTAAAATGTGCTGGATAGCATGACATACCATCGGCAATTATCCCCATTGCCGAAACATACACGACCAAATCGATGGTGGGGCTTTTGCCTTTATCTCCTCACCACGATTAATTAAAATATATACATCATGCAAATGGGGTCGAAATCGGGGACATTACACCAAGTGTCGAGGGCCAAAGGGCCAAAGTTCCAGTAAACCACTCCAGACCTGTCATGAACAAGGTAACCTAGTTTCCATTCTATTTAGGGATATTTTACCCGAAGGTCCCTCTCAATAGTGGGATTCTCTTATCCTATTGTTCTTACATTTCGTATTGTTTTTCTGTGATTTCATCACCCTGTAGAGGATACTATTTGTGAAGGGATTCCATCTTCTAGGTAGCAGTTTCTGGCACCCATACCCCATAGGTTAGTGAGTCATTTTTATTTCTAGGTAGTGTTGCTTATTGGCTTTCTAGTCATTTTTTTGTAGAATCACCTATTGTAACATGCTGTTCCAATATGTTATTAGAGCTTTCTATTTGGCTTGTGAGCCACCATTTGTATGATCTCCTTCTGCACACAAAGTTACAGTTGGGTTTTTGAGCCTTTCTTTGACACCGTTACACTTACATTCATTTTATAGCACACAACCACATCATCATCACTCTAACACGTTACTCACAAAGACTTAGGGGGAACACCCCTCAATTCGGTTCCTTGAACCGTCACCGTCATATCCATACTCGACATTGTTCACCACCTTCAAATCCATATACTGCCTCTGAGTTTGATTCATATTCCTACCAATCTGAACCTACCTTGTTCACTGCCCCATCTAGCCCCATGGTTGGTGCACATATTGATCCCTTTTAGGGGGAGACAGTCAGTATTAGGATGGTGTCTATTCCACCCATCATTATGGGTATCCATTCCACTGAATCGATAGGTCCTGGTCCTAGTGGGACCTTTTCCACCACACACACTATTGTTGGTCTGATACCCACTAGTGGTGGCCCCACTCTAGCCATCGTGGTTCCTACCATACCATCATCTATGCCTGGGGAAAGTGGCCCTTCCACTTCCATTTTGGCTATTCCTACCATCCTAGTGAGTACTCCTATTGTCAGAATTCAACCTTACCCACCCCGAGTCATCCATGGGAACAACATTCCTGTTGGTGCCGACAACATTGTTGGCCCTTCCCGATCCACTCTCGGTTCTAGTCTACATTTTATGGCTAGTATCAACCTGCTTGATTTGGAATGGTTGACCAATGAACCCATTCATAATAACCAATTATGCCCCCCCATTCCCACCAAACTCCATTTAGACATCCCTATTTTTGAGGGAAAGGTGAGAGAAGACCCCCAAAACAATATTATCTCATTCCACTTATGGTGTTCATCTAACAGCATAGTGGATGATTATATCTGATTGTGGTTATTCCAGCACACACTCACAAGTGTTATGGCCAAATGGTTTATTGAACTGACTCATGCCACCTACTCGGACTTTTTGTAACACACCTAAAAATCATAAATAAATAAATAAAATTGCATGCATTACTTTTATACTTAGTAGATTTTTATGTTTTACTTTTGTTATTTTTAATATATTTGTCTTGTTGGTTACGTCAGGTTCTGCTAATGATTACAATGGCTAGCTCCTTTTGAAAATTTCATCCATGTCTACATAGGTGACGTACTTTGTTTATACCAGTTCTTTATTATTTTATCTTTATAATAGGTTGAAACTAGCCTAAGGCGTGGGAGACTATCCATGGTCTTGACCCCAACCAGTAAATTGCATTATATTTTAAAGGCCTTGGCCTCACCATAGATTATACTATGGTGTGAAAATACCCGCCCTTAAGCATGAGAAGCTTATGGTTTGTAAAGCGTATGGTTCCTTCATACGACGAACTCATTATAAATAAAAAGTGAGGGTTTAATTACTTTATGTCGGCACGTGACTACATGGTTTGGACTAAATGCGCCTTCTTTATGGTCCTTAATGTTTATGGTGTAAATACTATATCATATGGTTATATGATGACTAAAATATTAAAGGTTAATGGCATGAAGCAATATTATGCTTGCAATGTCATTTTATGTTTTTAAAGCATTTTAGTATGCTATGGTTGTAATAATATTCAATGGACTTGGCATAACCTTGCACTATGGTGATAGAATAATTCGGTGGTATTTGTAATATATATATATATATATATATATATATATATATATATATATATATAACACTATGGATATAGTGTATGGTTATGGTGTGAAGGATGTGGACCTTGGCATAACCCCGAAGGTTCTCGACATAGCTTAATATAGTGCAGACGCCCTTGCTCATGCCATAAGGTTTAGCATTGGGGGTTTTATTATGGCTATGGTTATATATATATATATATATAATCCAAGGTTTCTACGGTGTATTATATGGTTTTGGCGCATTGTGCATGTTCCAAGGTTTGAAGGTATGCAACGATTTGTACTTAATGATGTTCTTTTGTGAATTATTGTGGTACTTGGTTGAATTTAATTAACTGTCCTAGCTACGAGTTAACAGGCCACCCAAGCTGTAAGGTGACACATGAATTGATCTTGTCCTTACACCTAGATGGTGGATCTTCATGGTTTCATAGGGTTTTTTAACAAGGATTTACTTTGTCTGAGCCCTCATTTTGGTGGTATTGTTAGGTCAGAGGTCGAAGAGGGCCGAAGCTCTGCTCTGTGTTGTTCTTGCTCTGTTTATACTGTGTTAATGGATTTGGATTGGTGGGTGAACTCTGCTCTGTTCTCACCGTGTTAATGGCATTGGATGGTTCTTTTCAAGGTAACTGGTTTCAAAATATTCCTCAACCATCTGTCTTTCAACACCGGAGCTTCGACGGTCTTGCCAACACTTATACCATGTGAACAATTTGCTTTGACATGTGAGTAATACTTGGTAACTTATCTATGTGCTTAAAGTGGTTTACAACAGTTTTTTCAAGGTTTATTGATGTGTTTTCGGTGATTGCTCGCTGCGAACGAATAAGGGTACTTTGGAGGAGACGACCCCTAGACCTCATTTCAGTATGCCAAGGTAAGGTTTCTTTAGAAAATTATTCAATTTTCAAGTTTTTTTGTTCTTCTTGACATGAAAACTGAACAAAGTTTGCATGGTTGCAGGTTGAAGGAGCTGGAGAGGGAGGCGACAAGGTCACCTCCTCCCATGCCCACATTTCCAAATGCCAATGTAAAATATCCTTGGTTTAAACTCTGGTTTTTATTTAAAGGTTTTGACCCATAATGACCCAACAAATTCATGGTTGTAGGTCATTCTGGGCATATATTGCGGGGATCCAAATGGTAGCCACATCAAATTAAAAGATAAATGTTTTTCAGTTTTGAATTTGTAAATGATTTTATAAAACACTTCTTGGGTTTGTGCTAGCTCTTTAGCCATTAACACGGCATTGTAATGTAATGTAATGTTTATCCTATACCTTGGAAGGGTTTGGGTTCCCTTGATGGGTATTATTCCCATATTGTTTAATGTTGATGTTTTATTTTACTGTGGAAGCTATCAGAGATGGTCTTACAGACACTCTTTCATAAATTTGTGTGTGTGTGTGTGTTATTTAAAAGAGAGGAGTACCGGCCTTTGGCTATGTAAATTCATTTATCGTTTTGTATTCTTTGTATATATACACACACAGACACACACACACACATGTTTTTTTTGTTAAACCAATTGGATAACATCGTTGATGGTCTTACGGCCGTGAGTAATGCTACATTGTTTTATGGTTTGTAGATACAATCCTCAGGGTTCACCTTTCCATTGCCTCGGCAATGTGTTAAATATCTAGCAATGCTTTTATCAAAATGTTTCTTAATGAAATTGTTCTAGCATTTAAGCCTATGCAATATTTGTTTCGAATCACGGCAGCCATCCTCGATGGTATTACGTACATGAATATAGTGGTGAATGTATTAAATGTTGTTGTGTATGGTAATATTCTGGTGATGATTCTTGTCTGTATCATGGATTTAAACTTTAAGTAAATCGATGTTAGCCATTAAATGGAATTACGGACATATTATACATGTTATTAATGCTTGTAAAATTTATTATAGCTTGTAGGGTCTGTGACTGTTTTTATAGCTCATAGGGTATTGTGGTCTGTGACTGTAAAAGGACTGAGCAATGTATGGTCAAACGACTGAGACACAGATATAACGTGGGCTGTGATTGTAAAACAATTGAGCAATGTATGGTATTTTATTAGAAGAGAGATTGTGAGAGTGTGAAGAGGAAGTGCAATGGTTTTGCTGCAGGTTGTATCCCTTCACCTTTCTGGACTGTAATAAAAGGACTGGAAATTTCTTTGTGGACGTAGCCCATCATTTGGGTGAACCATGTTATATCTGTGTCTCTTTGTAAAATGAATAAGCTCATAGGGTTTGTGACTATTATTATAGCTTGTAGGGTCTTACAGTCTGTGACTGTAAAATGACTGAGCAATGTACGGTAAAACAACTAAGACATGGATATAACGTGGTCTGTGACTGTAAAATGACTAAGCAATGTATGGTATTGTATTAGAAGAGAGATTGTGAGAGCGTGAAGAGGAAGTGCAGTGGTTTTGCTACAGGTTGTATCCCTTCACCTTTCTGGACTATAATAAAAGGACTGGCAATTTCTTTGTGGACATAGCCCATCGTTTGGGTGAACCACATTATATCTATGTCTCTTTGTAAAACGAATGAACTCATAGGGTCTGTGACTGTTATTATAGCTCATAGGGTCTTGTGGTCTATGACTATAAAATGACTGACCAATGTATGGTAAAACGATTGAGACACATATATAACATGGTCTGTTACTGTAAAACAACTGAGCAACGTATGGTATTGTATTAGAAGAGAGATTGTGAGAGTGTGAAGAGGAAGTGCAACGGTTTTGTTGCAGGTTGTATCCCTTCACCTTTCTGGACTGTAATAAAAGGACTGGCAATTTATTTGTGGATGTAGCCCATCGTTTGGGTGAACCATGTTATATCTGTGTCTTCTGTAAAATGACTAAGCTTGTAGGGCCTGTGACTGTTATTATAGCTCGTAGGGTCTTGTGATCTGTGACTGTAAAATGACTGAGCAATGTATGGAAAAATGACTGAGACACAGATATAACATGGTTTGTGACTGTAAAACGACTGAGCAATGTATGGTATTGTATTAGAAGAGATATTGTGAGAGCGTGAAGAGGAAGTGTAGCGGTTTTGTTGTAGGTTGTATCCCTTCACCTTTCTGGATTGTAATAAAAGGACTGGAAATTTCTTTGTTGACGTACGCCATCATTTGGGTGAACCATGTTATATCCATGCCTCTCTATAAAACAACTGAGATCGTAGGGTCTGTGACTGTTATTATAGCTCGTAGGGTCTTGTGGTCTGTGACTGTAAAATGACTGAGCAATGTATGGTAAAACGACTGAGACATAGATATAACGTGGTCTGTGACTATAAAATGACTGAGCAATGTATGGTATTGTATTAGAAAAGAGATCGTGAGAGCGTGAAGAGGAAGTGTAGCAGTTTTGCTGTAGGTTGTATCCCTAAACCTTTCTGGACTGTAATAAAAGGGCTAGAAATTTCTTTGCAGATGTAGCCCATCGTTTGGGTGAACAACATTATATCTATGTCTCGCTGGGTTTTGGAGCCTCTGTTTCACACCCTTACACTTACATTCATTTTATAGCACACCACCACGTCATCATAGCTCTACCACATTACTCACAAAGACTTATGAGGAACACCCCTCAATTTGGTTCCTTGAACCGTCACCATCAGATCCATATCCGACATCGTTCACCACCTTCGGAGCCATATACTACCTCTGAGTCTGATTCGTATTCCTATCAATTTGAACCTTGTTAGATTTTTATCATTCAAGCTAGCATTATGATCTTAGGATCTTTAACTTAGAGAATAACATGCATTGCAATAAAACACAAGAAACAAGATACACAAAGAATTTTCCTCGGGGAAACCATAAAGGAGAAAACCCTGCAAATTCCTTAGAGATAGAATTAGCACCAAAAGTAAAACCCAAAAACATAAAGATGATCTCCCGATAGCAGCAGTCTCTCTCTCTAATCCCAGCAACTTATCTCTCAGTCATGCGCCCCAATGAGTGAGTGTGTGTGTGTGATAAATAGAGAGGCTCACTCTCTATTTATATTCTTTCGTTCACTTGAAACCCACTCCAACGTGGCGGCCTCACTTAACAATTACTTACTAGATTTGATATCTCTAGGAGTGTCTAATAAACCTAGTGCCCCACAACTTGTGGGGACTTTGCCTCCTCCGACCAATAAGGAGGGTTATCCTTAACACAATGGTGGGGACTATTGCCCCGACTTACAATGACTCACCTGGGGTCCACTTCTCTAGGATATTCTAATAACCCTAGGGGCCCACAACTGCGGGGACTTTAACCCTTGACCAATAGGAGGGTTACCCTCAATGACTTGACATGACTTGTTTACATTATAGAACCTCCCCATAGGAACATTGGGGCATGACATGACTCAAATACATTACAGACACATCCCAGAATAAACATCGGGGTATAATACATAAGATATACATATGAATACATTATGAAGTTAAAAATACATCAACACTCCCTCTTAACTAGGAAGGTATTCTATCGACAAAATTTATCAGCACAAGTTTTCTTCTCTATATCATATGGATCATCGTTGAGTTCTCATCATCTTCATCTGGATCTGGATCATCACTCGATCTAGATCATCATCACTGGATCTAGATCATCACTCTATCTAGATCATCATCACTGGATTTGGATCATCACTCAATCTGGATCATCACTTGATCTGGATCACCATCATTGGATCTATATCATCACTAGATATGGATCATCATCACTGGATCTGGATCATCACTCGATCTGGATCATCATCATTGGATTTAGATCATCACTAGATTTGGATCATCATCACTGGATCTGGATCATCACTGGATCTGGATCATCACTGCTGAATCATCATCACGAGTGCTATCTCATGATTCTTCTCGTCACAGGAAGTTCTACAAAGACAACCCTTTTTCATGTTGGTTGTAGGCCTAGCCTCCATGTAGGTCTTCTTCAACACTTATATCTGACACCAAGTCAGAATGGCGCACCCAACACTTACATCTGACCATGGGGGGAACACATCCCGCAACCATGTCAGAAAGGAACGCCCAACACTCACATCTGATCATGTAGGAACCAATCCTATAATCACATCAGAAAGGCTCTGCACTCACATATGACCATGGGGGGAACACATCCCTCAACCATGTCAGAAGGGATCTACACTTACATCTAACCATGGGGGGATCACATCCCACAACCATGTCAGAAGGGCTTTGCACTTACATCTGACCATGGGTGGAACACATCCCACAACCATGTCAGAAGGGCTCTGCACTTACATCTGACCATCGGGGGAACACATCCCATAACCATGTTAGAAGGGCTATGCACTTACATCTCATCATGGGGGGAACACATCTCGCAAGCATATCAGAAGGGCTCTGCACTTACATCTGACCATGGGGGGAACACATCCTACAGTCATATCAGAATGGCCCTTAGTCCTAAACCAAGTATTCCTGGTAACTGACCAAGCACCTCCATTCCAAGAATGGCAATAGCCATTATATCTGATCGTGTAGGAACCAATCCTACAGTCATATCAGAATGGCTCAGTACTCATATCTGGCATGGAAGGAACCAATCCTCTCACCATGACAGAATCGCTCAGCCCGTACATCTGACCATGGAAGGAACCAATCCTCTCACCATGTTAGAATGGCTCACGGACTCATCACTTCCCCTTGGAAGGGACCTCAATCTGGAGAACACCAATATTCTCCCTGAAGTACTCAGACTTCACTCTGGCCAATGGCTTCGTCAACACATCAACTACCTATTCGTCCATCGCAACATATTGGAGCTTCATTGCTCCCCTCTACACCATATCCCTGATATAGTGATACTTGATCTCGATATGCTTTGACTTGTCATGGAACACCACATTCTCTGACAACTTCACACAACTCTAGTTGTCACAATGTATACAAGTAGCATCTAACTTGAGATCAAATAAATCAGACAGTAGTTTGCTCAGCCATACTGCCTCACAACTAGTTGAACAAGATGCGACATACTCTGCTGCAGCTATATTCAATTCCATAGAGGATTTCTTCCTGCTAAACGAAGAGATCACACCTGATCCCATACTGAAGCAACACCCTGAAGTGCTCTTCCTATCGATGGCACTACCTGCCCAATCTGAATTAGCATAACCCTCTAGGTTAATCTTCTAACTCACCTCATACTTGAGCCCATAATCAACTGTACCCTTTAGGTACCTTAGAATAGGCTTTGTAGCAATCAAGTGAACATGTCTCGGATCTATCAGGAACTGTCTCAAGGTGTTCACAGCAAAGCAAATATCTGGTCTCATGTTTATCAGGTACATCAAGGACCCAATCATCTGACGATATATCGTAGCATCAACCGTCTTTGTTGAAGCATCACTCAATAGTTTTAGGTTTGATGCCATAGGTGTGGCCATAGCCTTGCAGTCCATCGTCCCAAACCTCTTTAGGATCTCTATGTTGATGTATATGTAACTTCGGAATGTATTCTTCTATGTATCTTATGTATTGTAACCCGATGTTTATTTCAGGATGTTTCTATTATGTATTTGAGTCATGTGGTCATGCCCCGATGTTCCGATCGGGAGGATGAATAATGTAAACAAGTCATATCAAGTCATTAGGTAAGTCCCCACAGTTTCGGGGCACTTGAGTTATTATACACTAATTAAGGTGTAGGATCGAGTAGTAATTATTAGGTTGAGCCTACGTGTGAAATGGCAACTCAAGTGAATGGATGAATATAAATAGAGAGTGAGAGTCTCTCTATTTATCACTTGTGACTTACATCACTTGCTCTCTCAAGTGTGGCGCACCTTTGGAGAAGGAAATACTTTGGCTTGACAGAAGACAGAAGGCTGCTGTTGTGTTGGGAGGTCATCTTACTGTTTTGGGTTTCACATCTTGTGGCGATACTATCTTAGAGGAAGTTGAGGGGTTTTCTCCATTTATGGTTTCCCCTGTCAAAACTCTTTGTGTCTCTTGTCTCATGTGATGTGCTTATGTTATTGCTGTGCTTGTTATTCTCTCAGTGAAAAGATCCTAACATAATTCTAGCTTAAAATGTTGAAAAACTAACATGGTATCAGAGCTAACCTGAGAAGAAGACATTGTGCAGCTACAGGAACTAGGGATTCCTATTTTGTGGATCTTCCTCCATATATTTTCAGCAAAAGTATGCTAGGATAACTCTCCATTGAAGGGTGCATCTTTCTGTCGATGCGGAACTCAATTTCAAGCATTTTCAGTTTTGATGTGGAAATTAGGGATTTCTACAGAAGAGGAATTTTTGAGTGAGACCAGCATAGGATTGTTATCCTCATCAAAACCGAAGTTTAGAGACCTGGATCAAGAAATTTGGTTGGGTAAATCTCTGGGAAAGTCAAACCCTAGTTTGACCCCTAGCTAAAGAAACCCTAAATACTGAAACTGCTTAGTTTTGGTACAGTCGCTATATTTCGAGATTGGAAAAGGTTCAGAATTTGAAAATTGCAGGGGCCAAAGATAAAATCTAGATGAATCCTGTGTCCAAAAATCAGACTCAGATTCGCTGTATTCCAGGAGATATGATCTCTCCAAGTTAGGGTTCCAACCTCTTCCAGAATTCATCCCTAAACAGGACATCTGGGGAGATCTGACATATCTTTGGATACAGAGGTCCAAATGGAATTCATGAAGATGTTCCAGAAAGGGCACGGATTGTACTTTTCATGGTCCAAATATCAGACTCAGATGATGAACCAGTGACACGTGGTAGGACGTACAACTTCGCTGTTCTGAACAGTTCTGTAACAGGTCACCTTGGGAAAATGATCCTAAATACCAAATGGTGAAACCAATTCTGATGAAAAATATGGTTTTGGATCAACGACATGCGAGGTTACCTCAGTAAGAAATTTCAGACACATAGGATTATCAATTTCGGAGATATTACAGAACAGTAACAGGCATTTCTGCAGAAGAAATCAGAAAATTAGGGCTTCCTGTTTCGGGAGCTTCCCTCCACTGTTTTCAGAAAAGGAGTACATTGGACAGCTCCATTTGAAGAGATCTATCTATTTATCCAATAAGATATGAAATATTCCAAGTTTTTAAAATTAGGGTTTCTGTGACAAACCCTAGATCAGCAAACTCCGGAACCAGGACGGTCACCTCAAATCGGTAAGATCTAATCCTTTGCTATTTTCATTTGAGGTTCTCATTTCAAAGTGATCTATCACATCAGATTGATGATAAGCTTGGTGAAGTTCACAAATTCCAAGAATAGAAGTATTTGATCTCTCTGAAGAAATGGATTGGACACCTACATGAGTAGAGAGGTTCCAGTTTCAGAGGGAGATGAGGCTAGAAGCCTTACACAAGAAGAACTTGGTCAAGTCCAAGAAGATCATGGTTGATTCAGTCATGGATCAACTTGTACCACAAGTGTCTTCCCTAAAAGACACTGAAGATGTTTGATTCCTTGACCAAGCTATTTGAAGGGAAGAAAAAAAATCAGAATATGACCTAAAGAAACTAGTTGAAGAATGTGAAGATCCAGAATGCAGAGACCATGTAGTCATAAGAGTCTCTCAAATCAAGAACAACTTGAAGCGGTGAAGAATGCAGAAGTGGTGATGGCCACCTTGAATGGCCTCCCAGGATCGTGGAATTCATTCATGTGAGGAATGTGTGCTAGAAGGAAGTGATTACTTTCAATAGACTCTAGAAAGAGAACTCACAAGAAGAATAAGCTCAAGAAGAGAAGGTGGGAGCAACTGAAGATCAAGCTCTCATCATCCAAAGAAGATCCCTCAAGCAATGAGGAATATGAAGATCTCAACTCTTGAAGAAAATCTTATCCACCTCAGCATTTGGATAAGAAATGATGCTGTCATAAATGAAGAAGATGATGAAGCTGAAGACTCAAGAAGGAGTATACCCACGAAACAAATAAAGATAAATATTCAATTGTCATTTCATGATATTGTTTTGTTATGCATTTGTTTATATTCAGTTATTGTATTATGCATGATAGGATGTTTGCATTAATGACAGTATACTAGTAATATGCATATGGGTAAGTAGCTCATGGTTCTATACAAATTCTCCATTGCTACTTATCTAGAATGAAACCTCTTTGCTGACATATTCATTAGAGGAATTTTGGGGTCTAAAATGGGCCTCCTAAGGAAAATAATAAAATAATAGTTAAAATAATAAAATAATATTGATTAATTTTGGAGGA
>LPNX011185818.1:22958-52647 GCA_001517045.1 Pseudotsuga menziesii
TTTCCCACTGGGTTTTCCCTCTTTTCCTCACTTAGTTTGTTTTGAGCATTGTTTCAGTTGCTTTATTGTACAGGGTGACCTATGGCCTTAGTTACCAGGGCCCTAGCATTTTTATGCACATATGTTTTCTAGCTCTTCCTGAGTATAGCTTAAGGGGGGGTGTTGGAGACATTTTCCATCATACACACTCTTCAGTCAAATTGGCCTAGTTAAACCACTATCCTAAGTTTAATTGACATTAAGGAGCATTAATTACCATCATCCCAGTCACTCCCACGCCTACCTATAGTCAAGGAGGATAACTTAGCCTTTCCTACAGTCAAGGAGGCTAATTGGAGCACTCCAGGGGTGATCTGGTTGACATTCATGCACCTAATTGCTAATTGGGGGTTACTTTCAGTTCAACCAATCAGTTACAGTCAGTTAAGGCGCCTCCATGCATTAAATATATTATTTAATCATTATTTATTGATTATTATTATTATTATTATTTTTTTTTTTTGGAATGATGGTAATTAATGCTCCACTGATGTCAATTAAACTTAGGATAGTGGTTTAACTAGGCCAATTTGACTGAAGAGTGTGTATGATGGCAAATGTCTCCAACACATATGGCACAGGGGTGGTTAGTGCGCAGGGATTTGTCGCGAGGCTTAGGGGTTGGATCAAGTTGGACAACCGGCATATCGGGGTCGTCATCAAGCATTTGTATGTGTTCCTGTATTTCCGGTAACTGAGGACATTGGTGAGTTGCATGGCCCAACTCATCGCACACCGAGCATTTGGGAGGAGCACGAAACAGAGGGGGGTTTTTGACTATCTTGGGAGGTGGGACAACAGTGTAAGGTTGGGGGCCTCTGCCCCCAGTTGGTTTGGTAAGAGGAGGGGGGGGATTTGTGGAGGACGATGGGGTAGCGACACCAGGAGGTGGGTGAATAGTAGTGACAATGGGTTGTACCGGTTGCAGGACGACATCTGGTGTCGGCGGGGGAACGGGAGGCGGAAGATACCAAACGGGTAATCCTAAGGTTAACCCAGGGAGGCTGAGGGTATCCATGACCGCGACGCTAACTACTCCTGAGGGAGGGATGAGGAAAGGAATGGTATGGATGGGTGTAACACCAATGTGACTAGGTACCAAAGGGGGTTTTAGGAAACAACGGCGGTTGATTAGTAGGAGTTTGTGTGTGATGATATGTAGGTGGAGGCTGCGCAGGTGCAGCAACTTGAGGGGGTTGCTGATAGGGCTGTGAAGCGGGTTGTGGGTTTGCTGCAGGGGCTGCCTGTGGCGGGTAATAAGCGGGTTGGGCTTGTGAAGGTGCAGGAGCTGGTGCAGCCTGCTGGTGGTAGTAGGACTGAGGTGCAACCGGGGGGGCGTAAGCGGGAGTCGCATGATCGAAACACGGAGGTGGACATGAGGGTCCATGGGAATGGTGGTGATGTGTCATGGGAGCATACGAGCTGGTTGCTCCATAATTTGAGGTATCCTGTGAAAGGTCAGGGCTAGGGGTAGGACGTGCTATGGAAAATGGTTGAGGATGCGAAGAGACATGGCCAATGATGCCGTCAGCAGCGTGGGATGCCCCCAGTGCATCGTGTTGGGAGGAATCGCCGCGAGGGGCATCAGGTATAATGGTATAGAGATAACCTGACTGGGAATAAATGAGGTCAAATTGTTGGGCCTTAAGGATGGCCTATTCTTCAGACTGGGGTCTTTCAGATGCCACATCCTTAGCAATGACAGGAAGAAGGGATTTGAGGAACCAATCTAGGAAGATACGGTCGTCTAATTTGATCTTGCATAAGCTACGGCGTCGACGCCACTCATGAATGTGGTCCGTGATGTGGGTAGCCGTGTTTTGTTTGCACAATAGGAGGATATCAATTCCCGCGTCATAGCGGACAGGTAACTGGAAGAACTACAGGAAGGTTGAGGCAAGGGAAGCAAAGGTGGCATGGGTTCCATGGGGTTGCTCGATATACCACTTGGCTGCAGAGCCAGTGAAGGTGCGCTGTAAGACATGGAGGCGAATATATTCGTCCACTATGGAGTTGGAGGAACACCATAGCTGGAAGGACATAATGTGGTTTTTTGGGTCCTCACCTGCCTTGCCCTCGAACTTGGGGATGTCAGAGGGGAGCTTGGTGGGCATGTGAGGCCAGGAAGGGTCGTGTCGGATGGGGTCGTTGGTCAATCTGTCTAGGTCAGGCAGGTTGAGGCTAGCCATGAATGGAAAACTGGAAGAAGGATGTGACACAGTAGTGGGTGGGACCAAGTTGGGGCCAATTCCCCCAAGTGGAGGGGTAGTGTTAGGGAGGTTTCCCCCAAGTGGGGGAACTAAGGTGGTATAGGACGGTCCTGCACCACCATGGGTAGTTTGAGCCACTGATGGAGTGGTAATAGGTATTCCCGCTGTGGGAATAGGTGCCGTGAGGGGAACGGTAGATGGGGGCCCCATGGAGGGCATACCCAAGGCAGGTGTGGTAACTGGTGTAGTGGTGGATGTGCCACCAATGGTCCCTGCCAAGACGGGAGTGGAAGTCACGCCAGCCATGGGGCTAATAGGGGCAGTGTAAATGGGGTTCTCAGATTCTGGCTCAGAATCGGAGGTAAAATAAGGGGCGTCAATATTTGTTGACGGAGTGCTATGCCACTGACGAGTGGATTCAAGTGACAAGGCTCGAGATCTATGATAAGTTGTATCAAGTGAGGATGATCTGTGTCGATGACGGGTGGTGTCAAGTGAACCGTGTTGTGGGGGTTCGCCCCTGAGGCACCGAGAATGTCTCGGGGACTCAATGGTGACAGATGGTGTCAAATCTCTGTGGGTTGAGGTGGGTAAAAAATAGCTCAAAAAACCTAATGCAACCGAGTGTGCAAAAGGAGAGCTCAAAAAATAGGGCACTCAGGCCAACAACCAACTCAAAACACCCACTGTAACAACTGTGCTACAATAGGTGGAGTGTCAATAGAAATGGTCAGAATACCAATGAGCAGCAGGTTTCCTAAAAATAAAAAATGGTGGACTCACTAGACCAAAAGGAGGTAAGGGAGCATGCAAACACCTAACTAAAAGTATTCTGACTCAACTAGACATATCCTCTGCAAGGTGATGAAATCCAAGTCAGACAATATGAATAGGAAAGCCAAGTGGCTAAGATATCCCCCTACCGGGAGGGACACTGGGTAGTCAATCCTAGAAGAATGGAAACTAAGATACCCCGTTCATGACACGTCCAGAAAGGTGAATCTGCCATTTGGTCCTTTTACCACAATACCCCTATACAGGGATATCCCGAGAACTGCGAAAGGTAGCCCTTCAGTTACTGAATGGAGTGCGGTATTCCACTCAGGCCTCTAGAACCAGTCTCGCGACTTCAACCCTCCTAAGGGAGAGGCCCTCTGGTAAATTGGTTGTGACCGTGCCAAAAATTACTAGGGGATTTTGGTTCCCTAATTGGACAACAACTATGTCTCAATTGTAAGTAACCAAGGGGTGTTATTGGAAGCCTATCCCCCCGATCCTACCTAACTACAAAGATTCTTTGTGTTCCCCAAGTGGGGTTAGAATATTGGTTGAGTTAAGTAGTTTTTTAAGGCTCACTTGAATTATGTGACAGAGTGTGTTCTCGTGAGGTGATGAACCCAAAATAGAAGTGCCACACAAGGGGGCAACTTTCTAACTAACAATAATACTGAATTCACAACTTTAACATGCAAAATTTTCTGAATTAAAATGCTGAAATTTTAAACAGATTCTGTAAAAGGGAACATAAATGATGTTGTAGAAAAGGCTGTAGGGAAGTAGTGCTACAGGTGGAACAGATGGTTGTGCAGATGCAGAAAATATTGCAGCAAAGGGGCTGGGTTCAAAAACAGGAAAAAACATGCAGAAATCAGACCGCGGGTCTGTGGTGAAATTGGGCGGTCAGACCGCGGGTTTGAGGGAAACAGGCATGGACAGGTCCCGACTTTCTGGCCAACAAAGGCAGTCGGACCGCAGGAAATAGGGAAAAAAGTGTAGTCAAATCGCGGGAAAAGGGTAGGCAAACGCGGTCGAGTCGCAGCTAAGGGGATGAAAGTCGCGCTCAGGACACGGGAAAATGGCCGACAGACGCAGTCAGATCATAGCAAACAGTCTGAGAGCCACGGTCGGGTCACAGGTAAAGGCATGAAAGACGTGGTCAGGACGTGACTGCAGAGGGAAAAGATACGGTTTACGGCAGCCAAAAGGGACAGCCGAAAGGAAAAAACAGGAAATTATTGCAGAAAACTAAACAAGCAGCGGAGTCGCCAAAACTGTGGCTAGGGTTTTACCCCTAGCTTGTGCAAATGAGCACCTACTAAGGAGAAGGGACTCCTTAGTAGCAGTTCAGTAAATGTAAATTAAAATGCTAAGATAGAAATACAAACTACTCTAAACATGTGCATGAAACAGAAAATCAAGATGTAAAGAATGGCTTTTGTATTAATGTTACCTCCAATGTGAAGGTTGGTGAAGCCCTTTGCAGTGATCCAAGAGGTTTGCTCCAAGCTCCAACTTGCTCCTTCTCTTTCTCCAATGGTGGAAATGGGCCAAAAGGGGCTCTCAAGGTCAAAGTAGCTCAAGGGTGAGCTAGGATTTCAAGAGCTACTTTGGCAGAGTAAGGGTGCTTATGATTGTGGATCTTAAATAAGGGGTCTCCATCACATATTTATAGTTTTTCAGTGGTGGAGTGCTGGCCCATGGTTTTGGAAACCATATGGTTTAGGGCAGCTATATAGGGTTTTTTCCTCCTTTTCCTCATTATTTTAAATTTTTTCTTCCCTTTTTAGGATTTTTTGATGGTTTTATGGCCTTTTGGAGGCATTTTAGGCATTTTGGAGGGTTTTTAGTGGGATTTTTGCTATTTTAGAGGAATTTTGGATAATTTTGGGGGAAAAAGGGGGATTTTAAGGGAAATGTGGTAGAAAAATGGACAAATGAGCCATGTAGTGGGGTAGATGAGGTAGTGAACACTTTTTGGGTGTTAACATAGAATTTCATTTTCAACCTTGTAACAAAGGTTGAGATCTTCAACAAGCTCATCATATATGTGTTTCAACTCCCACTGACTGCAATGTCTCTTCGAATATTGCCTTGTATCTCACGATGTTTCCATCTACTGCATGATGGAACTACAAACTTTCCTTCATGTATCGATACTAAATCCTAGACATCATTCTTCTTGAACTTGTCTTCCCTTTCTTCTTGGAAGGTTTGATGCATTCATCATATTATTTTTCATCTTGAAATATCGTTACTTGTTCTTCGGAACAAGTCTCATTCTTCTTTTTTTGTAGGCGATTATGTATGCGATCTTTCCTACAAGTCAAATTCATTTGCATGGTTATAGAAATTTCATAAGGAATATTCATAATGGAAAATTCTTATGCATAAATATATGATCATGCAACTACTTTAGCCAATACAACATTCATCCATATCTCATGGAAACTTTTCTAGATGCCTTTCATCTCTACCAAGACAACATTGAGATTGTGCACTAATCCAATATGTCAGCAAAGAGGTTTCATTCTAGATAAGTACCAATGGAGAGTTGTATAGCACCATGAGCTACATACCCATCACATGCATATTAGTAGTATACTATCATTAATGCAAACATTCTATCATGCATAATACATTAACTGAATATAAAAAAATGCATAACAAAACAATATCATGAAATGACAATTGAATACTTATATTTATTTGTTTCATGGGCAGACTCCTTGAGCCTTCACCTTCATTGTCTTCTTCATGCATAATAGCATCATTTCTTATCCAAATGCTAAGGTGGATAAGAGGTTCTTCGAGAGTTGAATTCTTCATATTCCTCATCGTTTGATAGATCTTATTTGGATGGTGAGAGCTTGAAATTCAATTCCTCCCATCTTCTTTTCTCTTATTATTAGTTGACCTTCTTCTTGTGTGTGCTCTTCCCAAATTCTGCTGAAAGTAACCACTTCCTTCTAGCACACATTATTTAAATGAATGAATCCCATGATCTTGGGATGCCATTCGAGGTGGCTATCACCACTTCTGCATTCTTCACTTATTCTTTTACCGCTTCAAGTTGTTCTTTGATTTGAGAGACCCTTCTAAAGTATGACTATATGGTCTCTGCATTCTGGATCTTCACATTCTTCAACTGGTTTCTTAAGGTCATATTCTGAATTATGTTTTTTAACCCAAAAAATCCCTCACTCAGCTCTACATGGCCTACACCACCCAAGGACACCCATGCAAGACCCTCGTAACACCCCATTAGACCCCCACATTCTAAAAAAGGCTTAAAAATGAGTAAAAGGGATTAAAAACCCCAAAACAGAGCCTAAATAACTCTCTTAGGGGCTAAAGCCTCCAAAAAGGGATAAAACCCCTCAAAGGATCCTAAAACCCTAAAAGGAGCTAAAGGTAGGGTGAAAGGGGATAAAAGCCCAAAAAAGGTGCTAAATCCCTGACCAAGGGCTTAAAACCCTAAAAGTCCCCAGAAAAGCTATAAAAGGAGTGGTGGGGGTCACTCTCAAACAACTTCTCCCTTACATACGGTTATGCTGCCTGTGGATGCCTTGAGACCCTTTGTCTCTCAAGCCACCCACATCTCTCCTCTCCTCCATTCATTCCTCCATTGAGCCATAGATCCTCCATAGCCAAGAGAGAGAGAGAGGTGCTTCTTCCAGCCAGGGCATGGTGCCCCATTGCACCAAAGAGAAGGTATACATGTGTGTTTTTCTTTATTTCTTTGCTTTTATCTAATATGTAGCTTGTTTGTAGGTTTATTTCTAACATGTTTTTGCAGGTTTATTGTTTCTAATAGTTGTTTGCAGGTAGCTGGAGTCAAGCCCTAGCCTTGTTTGCAGAAGGGCTTCTGATCGTTTCTTTTCTTCCTTTTTGTTCTGTTTAATTTTCCTACATTTTACCACATAGGAACCTATCCTTCCATCCTATAGACGGAAGGTAGCCATTCCTACCTTATAGCAAGGAAAAAATCCCTGCTACAGGAAGGGCAGCAAGTTGTTTGCGGTGAACATCCAAGACATAGAGTCAGATAGAGAACATCACATAGAATACTTCCCCATTCTTGAAGATTTGAAGGACATGTTTCTCAAGGAAATCCATGGATTACCTCTGAAACGAGACCTAGATTTTTCCATCGAACTGACCCCAGGATCAGTTCCAGCCTCCAAAGCCCCTTACCACATGAGCGCACCAGAATTGGTGGAACTCAAAATGTAGTTGCAGGAGTTAATAGAGAAAGGGTATATCCAACCTAGTGTGTCCCCTTGGGGAGCACTAATTTTTTTCGTAAATAAGAAGGAAGGTACAATGCAGATGTGCATTGATTACCATCAGTTGAACAAAATGACTATAAAGAACCGTTACCAGCTCCCTAGGATCGATGATTTGTTCGACCAGGTGGGAGGAGCCAAAATATTTTCAAATTTTGACCCACGATATGGGTACCATCAGGTACGGATCTGAGACAAATATATTCCCAAGACTGCTTTTCATACAAGGTATAGGAACTATGAGTTTGTAGTGATGCCATTCGGGTTGACCAATGCACCCATAAAATTTATGTGTATGATGAACAACATATTCAGTAAATATCTGGATAAGTTTGTACTAGTCTTTATTGACGACATTCTGGTTTATTCCAAGAATAAAGAGTAACACGAAGAACACCTTCACATAGTACTTCGAGTGTTGAGAGAACACCAGCTCTGCACTAAGTTTAGTAAATGTGGTTTTTACAAACCACAAATACAGTACCTAGGTCATATCATATTCGAGGCAAGAATAGCTGTGGACCCGGAAAATATTCAAGCCATAAAGGATTGGCCTACCCAGACCAGTGTCACTGACATTACGTCATTCTTGGGATTAGCTAGATATTATCAAAATTTCATTGAGAACTTCTTGAGAATCGCTTTCCCCATGATAGCTTTGCATAAGAAATCAAAGAAGTTCTTATGGACTAACAAGTGTGAAGAAATTTTTCAAAAGCTTAAGCAGCTTTTGATGACCGCACTAGTGTTGCGGGTTGCAGATTCCAATGGTGATTTTGGTGTATGCACAAATGCAAGCAAGGAAGGACTTGGAGGAGTCCTCTTGAAAAATGACCATGCGATTTGTTATGAATCACGAAAATTAAAAGAACATGAGAAGAATTATCCTACACATGATCTTGAGCTAGCGGTCATTATCCACGCTCTGAAGATGTGGAGGCACTACCTCATGGGAAGGAAGTTCCTTCTAAATATTGACAATATGAGTCTAAAATATTTGTTTGATCAACCCGATCTGAATGCAAGGCAAGCGAGATGGTTGGATTTCTTGAGTGAGTATCACTTTGAACTAAAGAATATTAAGGGCAAAGAGAACAAAGTTGTTGATGCTTTGATTTGACTAACTCATATGATATATGAGGTGACCCTCAGTCAAACTGATGTAGATTTCATGAGAATATTAGAATGGCTAACAAGGTTGAATCATTCTATGTGGAAATCCTCAAGAAGGTCTAAAAGGATCGGTTGTTTCAACAACAGAAGGAATATAAGGTGGATGACTCCAGACTACCATGGTCCAAGGATAGATTGTATGTTCCATATGGAGGGGACATTCGGTCCGGCATCCTCACAGAATTTCATAGGTCACCCTACTCAAGGCACCCAAGATATCAAAAGATGATACTTACCATCAAGAGACACTTTTTCTGGCCCAAGTTAAAGGCCAACATTGCAATGTTTATTGTGAAATGTCAGGAATGCTATCTAGTTAAAGCTAAGCACCAACACCCTTGAGGATTGCTACATCCATTGCCCATTCTAGAATGGAAGTGGGAGGTTATCAGTATGGATTTTATTACTGGCTTACCTAAAAGTAAGAAGCAAAATGATTCCATATTTGCAGTCATTGACAAGCTATCAAAGGCAGCACACTTCATCCCCATTAAATCAACCTACAAGGCCATGAACATTGCCGATATATTCCTAAAAGAGATATACATATTGCATGGGATACCCAAAGCAATTATCTCAGATCGAGATGTTAAGTTTACAAGAAAATTTTGATGATCTTTATTCTCTGGATTAGATACGCAGCTGAAATTTAGCACTGCTTATCACCCACCAATGGATGGGCAGACTGAAAGAGTAAACCAAATTGTTGAAGACATGCTTCGAATGTATGTCATGAACAACCCCACCAAGTGGGAGGATTATCTTCACCTTGCATAGTTTGCATATAAAAATGGGTATCAAGCTTCTTCCAAGGTGAGTCCCTTCGAGGTACTCTATGGACGGAAGTGTAGGACCCTAGTTACTTAGGACAGTCTGGTGGCTTGGCTCATGTTAGGGACTAACCTGTTATTGGACTTGGAACACTTAGTTACCAAGGTCGAGGGAAACCTGAAAGAGGCACAAGACCGTTAGAAAATTTATGTGGATAAGAAAAGAAAAGATAAAGACTACCAAGTAGGTGAGCATGTCTACTTGAAACTAAAAGCAAAACAGAGCTTGTTGAGGTTAGGTAGGTGTTGTAAGTTAGCACCTAGGTTTTGTGGACCTTTTGAAATTCTAGCCAAGAAAGGACTAGTGGCTTATGAACTAGCATTACCTATGCACGTAAGAGTTCATAATGTTTTCTATGCATCTTTACTAAAGAAATATGTTTACGACACTAAGCATATCATTGATTGGTCATTATTACAGGTAGAACCTGGGGGGGAATTTTCCCCTGACCCTCTGCATATATTGGACAAAAGAGAAATGCAGCTTCGGAAATGCACTGTAGTTCAATTGAAAGTGCAATGGAATCACTTTGAGGTAGATAAGGCTACCTAGGAGAATGAGACCTCCACAAGAAAGGCTTACCCCGCCTTGTTTCATGATATCATTCAGAGTCCCTATAACACCAGGGACGGTGTTGTACTAAGTGGGGAGGGATGTAATATCCCGAATTTTGGACCTACCATTTATAGGCATGAGCCTATTAAGCATGATGATTATATTGATGTTTTATTCTATATTGGGTCAAAGACCCCACTACATATGAACATCATGATTTTTTTGTATATTGGGCATAATCCAATCCTTGATGAAATGTTTGTGTTGGGCATGGACCCTGAAGCACATGATTGATGAAATGTTTTGTGTTGGGCATGGACCCTGAAGCACATGATTGATGAGATGTTTTGTGTTGAGCAAGAGGCTCTAGAGCACATGGGTACTTACATTTGTGTTGAGCATTGTGAAGAACCTCCTGCAATAAACAATGAGAATGCAAAAATATTGGAGAACAAAAGATATTTTATTGATCACGGGCCACTTCAAGGGGGAAACCTCCTTTGAGCAAGCTCAGTAAAAAATAACTCTTCATTGCTTTCATTAGCTTCAACACATACTTATATACTAAGTATAATCTAAACAACTATTACTCCACATGAATGTGGGATAATGCAACCTATTAACTAGAGGACTTAAAAACTATTACTTACTCCCCATGAATGTGGGATAATACATCATACTAATGGGACGACTTACAAATCATATGCACCCGACAAAATATACCAACAAAATAAAGAGGGGGGTTGACACAGGTTCTTAACATCCCCTTCCTCTGAGAAAAATCTTTGTCTTCAAATCTATAGATGTGGAAACTGCTGCTGAATCTTAAGGAGTTGTTCCCATGTAGCATCCTCTGGTTGCATGTCGTGCCAGTGAATTGAGACCTTGGTGATGTCCTGAGAGTGAAGTTGAAGAGTGCACTAATTTAGGATGGCCTCTGGTTCCAAAATGATGGAGCCTTCCGTATCCAGCTCTAGTAAAATAGTTTGTGCTAGGATGTTGGTGCCAATCACTTTCTTGAGACAAGAGACATGAAAGACTGGGTGAATGCGAGAAGAAGGAAGAAGTTCCAATTTATAAACAATAGACCCAATCTTCTGAAGAACTTTATATGGCCCATAGAACTTTGGAGCCAACTTCTGATGCCCTTTGAGTTTCAGGGAGGATTGCTTATAAGGCTGAAAATGAAGAAAAACCATATCACCGACTTGAAAGGTGTGCTCAGAACGTTGTTGATTGGCTTACTGCTTCATGCGATTTTTGGCCATGTGAAGATTCTCTTGCAAAATGTGAAGAATCTGATCACGGTTGTGTAGAACCATGTCAAACGTCTAAACTGGTGAACTATGGGGGGTGTATGGAAGGATCACTTGGGGTGGCTACCCATAAATAGTTTCATACAGAGTCATTTTAGATGTAGTATGGTAGGAAGTATTGTACCACCATTCAGTGAGAGGGAGCCACTTTGCCCATTGATGTTGTTGTTCAGAGGTGAAGGAACGAAGATAAGTTTCCAAGCATTTGTTGGTGACTTCAGTTTGACCATCTGTTTGTGGGTGATATCTTGAACTCATTTTTAGTTTGGTTCTAGTGAGGTGAAAGAGTTCGGTGCAAAAATGACTTGTGAAAGTGGCCCCGCTGTCTAAGACAATGGAAGAAGGGATGCCATGAAGACGGAATATCTGGTCCATGAAAATTTGTGCGACTGAGGAGGCAATATATGGATGGATAAGAGCACAAAAATGACTATATTTGGAGAGTTGATCAACCAAAACCAAGATTACGGTATCTCTGCCAAATTTAGTGAGCTCGTCGATGAAATCCATTGAAATATTTGTCCAAATCCTTGTAGGGATGGGCAAGGGTTCAAGCAAACCGGGGAGGAGTGTAGTTTCACCATTGTGGCACTGGCAGGTATCACATTCAGGAACCATTTGTTGAATTTCCCATTTAATTCCATTCCAAAAGAAGTTACATCATGCTCGCTCATATGTTTTGAGGAACCCAAAGTGCCCTACCACTGGAGAAGCATGGAGTTCATAGAAGACATCCTGGTGAAGATCTGTGCCCTGGGGAAGCACCAAGCGACCCTTGTATCTCAAAGAAGAACCATCCCAAGAGTAATGCGGTAGAAGAGAAGGATTACTGGCCAACTTCTAGATAATTTGAGGTAAGGAAGATTCATTGACATATCCTTGCTGAACATATTGTAACCAATTTGGAAGAGGCATAGAAATAGCTGAAATAGAAGCATGGTCATCAAATGTGTGGGAAAGAGCATCCGCCACAAGATTGTCCTTACCCTTCTTGTAAGTGATCTCGTAGTCATAACCCATGAGTTTGATAACTCATTTTTGTTGTGTTGGGGATGAGAGGCATTGTTCCAGGAAATATTTCAGACTCTGGTGATCAGTCCTAATGCAGAAATGATTCCCTAAGAGCTATGGACACCACTTTTGTACGGCATGAAAAATAGCCATCATTTCCTTCTCATATGTAGAGGCGGATAAATTCTTACCAGACAGGGATTTGCTGGTGAATGCAATGGGATGATTGTTTTGGAGGAGGGCAGCACCAAGTCCATTGTTCCAAGCATCACTCTCAATAGTGAAGGGCTTGGAAAAATCATCCATGGCTAGAACAGGTGTGGTACACATAGCTTGTTTTAGTTTCTCAAATGCACACTCAGTAGCAGGTGCCCATGCAAAAGCATCCTTTTTTAGTAGAGTTTTTAATGGAGATTTAATATTTCCATAATCCTTGACAAAATTGTGGTGGTAGCCAGTAAGTCCCAAAAATCCACAAAGGATCTTGAAGGTCTGAGGAGGTGGCCAATTTTTCTTGGCATCGATTTTGGCAGGATCGACACAAACCCCTTGTGCTGAAACAATATTCCCGAGATACTTGACTTCCTTCTACCCAAAAAACACATTTAGATTGTTTGGCACATAGATGATGATCACAAAAAAGTTGCAGTACAAGATCCAGATGTTGGAGATGCTCAGCCCAAATTTTACTATAGATGAGGATATCATCAAAGAAGACTAGAATGAAGTTCTACAAGTAGGGATGAAATATTTTATTCATCAATTCCTGGAACTTGGAAGGGGCATTTGTGAGTCCAAATGGAATGAGCAAAAAATCATAATGGCCATCATGTGTGCAGAAAGTTGTTTTAGGGATATCATCTACATGGACCTGAATTTGGTGTTATACCTAGAACGAAGATCCAACTTGGAGAAAAAATGAGCACCATGGAGCTCATCTAGAAGCTCATCAACAACACGAATGGGAAAAATATCCTTGATTGTGATGTGATTAAGTGCTCGAAAGTCGATGCAAAGGCACCATGACCCATATTTGTTTTGGACTAGAAGGACCGATGAAGAGAAGGAACTAGTGCTAGGGTGAATAACACCTTGATTTAGTAAGTTGTGAAAAAGCATTTCAATTTCTATCTTGTAGTGAAATGGGTAGCGATAGGGCCTGATGTTGGGAGGGACACTGCTAGGAAGGAGCGAAATACAATGGTCCTTGGGTCGAGAAGGTGGCAATCCCACTAGCTCAGCAAACACACATGCATATCGATCCAAAATTTGTTGGAGATCCACAGGAGTAGTTGAGACTACTAAAGGTTGCATCTGAATGAAATGGAGCTAATCGATGACACCATATGAACTTTTCTTAGGAATATTTTCCATGCAATGCGAAATGATGAGGCTGAGAGACCCTGGTTGTAAGCCCCACAATGTGTGTTTGGTACCATTGATTGAAAATGGCATCCAAATTTCAGAAAAATCCCATAAAATGGGTCCAAGTGTGTGTAACCATTGAGCGCCCAAAACCACATCACATCTGCCTAAGGGAAAGGCAAACATGTCAGAGCGCAAGTTATAATACCCCATAGATATGCACAGATTATGACACTTCCCTTTGCAAGGTAAGGTGCTACTATTGGCAATCATGACTTCAAAGCTGGAGAAAGGATGGATGAAACAATCAGCCTGTTTGGCGATCCTGAGGTCACTAAGGTTTTGAGTGCTACCAGAATCAATGAGTATTGTAAGAGGGACTTTTTTGAAGAAACCTCTGACCCGCATAGTTTGTGGGCTGGTGACTCCAGCTAAGGCATGGACATTGGAGAGATATCTCTGGTTGGACCTCTAGATCGGGAAGTTTTTGAATGTAACCATCATCATCTGTGGGATCCTGATCATCATAAAAAATTCAGGTGATGGTGGAGAATCCACATCTAAGAGATAGAGCTTTTGCTCAACACATCTATGTCCCCGGGTGAATTTCTCGTCACAATTATAACAAAGCCCTTTTTCTCGACGTTCCTGCATCTCTGCTTCAAACAAATGCTTGATAGGAGTGGCTCTAGGAGCTGGCATATTTTGGGTTCTTTGAGGAACCATAGGTCTGAATGGAACAAGAGTGGATTTGAAGCATTGTTGAGCCCGGATCTTGTCCTCTACTAGCTTAGCCAAGCCAAGGGAATCCATCATTGTGCGGGGGCAGAACATGTTAACCTTAGAGTGTATTCCATTCTTCAGACCATTGGTAAAATAACTAAGGTAGAATGCATCAGGCAATCCCTCGGTGTGATTGGTGAGTTTCTCAAATTTTGTTTGATACTCCTACATAGTGCCAGTTTGGCGAAGTATGGTGAGTGCTCCTGTGAAGTCATCAAAAGCACTAGGACCAAATCGTTGTAAGAGGAGTTGGGAAAATTCTGTCTAGTTTGGCTCGACATGAGCCTTGATGTACCAAAAAAACCATTGAAGTGCTTCATGTTAGAAATGAAAGGATGCAAGGGAGACTTTATTGAAATCAAAAGTGTTATGCAGAATGAAATATTGTTCTTCCCTATAAATCCATCTAGTTAGATCATCACCATTGAAGCGAGGAAAATCCAGCTTTGACCCGCAGTAGTGGCTAAACACTGAGAACCAGTGTCTGCAGAAGACTTAGGCTGGTGATGGTTTTCCATGGGTGAATGCTGAGGATTGAGGCTGAGAAATTTTTGATCTAGATCCTCAATTTTGGACTTGATGGCAGCACATTCTTCTTCCATTTGTTTAGTTGCTCCGACGTGGGTAACAACCATAAGTAGGTTTTTTCTTTTTTGAAGGTAATGGGTAGAAAAGCAAAAATGGAGAGGGTTTTAGAAAAGAATATTTTTTATTTGGGAAAAAATTATCGGGGTAATTGGGGTTTTACAGGGTTTTGGACACATTTTTAGGGACAAGAAACAAAAAATGTGAATTTCAGAGGTGGGATGAAGGAATTGGAAAATTTGTCAGAGAGGGACAAGGAAGCAGAATTGGAAAATGAACACTGTGGAAAAGTTTGAAGTTAATTGGATGAGAATTAGAGAAGTTATGAAAAACTTTAAAAATTGACAAATATGGAATTTTGGCCTTGAGGAAGTGAAATTGAGAATAGGGTCCTCAATGAAGGAATATGCAGAATGGTATTACAGGGTGACAATGAAATTTCAAGGGAAACAGAGCTAAATCAAGGAAAATATGGCGGAAGTTTTTTTTTCTTTTTTTGAAAAACTGATCTGTGGTTTCTAGCGGTGCTAGAAGCTGTGTGTTATCAACAGGAAATGGAGTAATTGATTTGTGACAATTCGGAAATTCTACATGTTATGATCTGTGACAATGCTGAAATTCTGCACGTTATCAACTATAAATGGACCCCAAGTATATTCGGCTTCCTATTGGTTCAAAGGTAGTCACTCGGCCACCAAGGTTGTCTCAGGCTTGAGTATTGGGGCCATACCCCTCACTTCATAGTGTAGGTAAAATTGCTAACCACTTGGCCAAAAACGACAGCTCTTTGGTTTTCCTCATGGATGGGAATCTAGTCAATCTTGTGGGGGTCGTTTCCCTTTTCGCTTGGCAGGTCCTCTCAATGGCCAGGTACTTCAGGGTTCCTGTGGTACTCCTCACAATGAGTTTTAGGGCTATTCCCAAGTACTTCCCATAGTTAAGCGGGTACGGTTTAATCCCTGATCCGAATGAATAATATTGTTGCAAGAAGAAGAACAAGTGTAATGCTCACAGCGCCAAGAAGCACGGCAGGCAAAAAAAAAATCCAAAAATTCCACCCAACGAGCCCAAGAAAGTGCTCTGATACCAAATGTGAAGAACCTCCTACAATAAATAATGAGAATCCAAAAATATTGGAGCACAAAAGATATTTTATTGATCGTGGGCCACTTCGAGGGGGCAACCTCCTTTGAGCAAGCTCAACACAAAATAACTCTTCGGTGCTTTCATTAGCTTCAACACATACTTATATACTAAGTCTAATCTAAACAACTATTACTCCACATGAATTTGGGATAATGCAACCTATTAACTAGATGACTTAACAACTATTAATTACTCCCCATGAATGTGGGATAATACATCATACTAATGGGACGACTTACAAAGCATATGCGTCCGACAAAATATACCAACGAAATAAAGAGGGGGGTTGACACAGGTTCTTAACTAGCATAAAGCTCTAAAACACATGAAAATATAATTGGAAATGTTGGGCATATGCTCTGGAGCATTCCATGTTGATGTTGAGCATAAGCTCTAGAGCATCGAATCCTTGGCCATTGTATCCCTAGGTGTATTGTACAAGTACATCCTAACATTTAGCGTTGAGCGAAAGCTATGGAATTGCACTATGTTTGTAACTACCTGCTATAGGCATTGAGTATGGGCTCTGGTAAGCGCTAGGGGTTACTGAAAAGAATTTAATAACTTTTGAGTGAAAACGGCTCGAGAAAAATATTGATCATCATCATACCCATTTATAAGTGATTAAATGAAATTTTGAATTTATGTATTCTTATCAAAGTACTGAAAAGCTACCACGTTATACAAGGGAAATCCAACATGCAAGGATGTTTATAGTTGCCTATCCTAGTAGAGCTAAGCCATTTATCTACTTGAACTCCATTAATAAGTGTCATTAAGTCTAGGGGTCATGACACATGATGCCCAAAGACAAATGCTAACAAGTATTTTAATACTATGTACTTTATACATAGTATGTATAAAGAATTAATTATATAGTTTAATAAAGAAAGAAGAGAATATCCACCAATTACTATTTATTATTAAAGGATTTATAAATAGTGAAATATCTATGAAAGATTTACTAGGAACTAGTTAAAAGTTCCTAGGTTAAGAATTGAAAATTACCTGGGTAAATTTAAAAGGGTTAAATCAAAAAATCAAGGATTTCTTGATTTAACTCCCCTTTGACTGAAAAGTCTACCTATAAAGACTCAAGCCAAGCAAAGGCTTGGGGTTTTGATTTCTATCTATGAGAATTATTATTCTGAATGTTTTTTCTCTAAAGTGTTTTCTTGGAGAACTGCTCCTAAAACCAAAGGAGGATTGATTCAGAACTGATTACGAGATAGGAAACCCTACCTCACGAGCTCTAAGCTACTTGCATTTTGGAGTCCAGCTCGGGGGATCCGGATTTAAACCAAGAACGGTTCTAGGTCATGGTTGGGTGGAACGTGGTAGCTCCCAAGTGATTTGGTCATCAAACAGAGGCCAAATCTACATTGAATTGTTAATGCTAGTTATTTAAGTGTGCAGGTGCAACCATTGATAAGGCTTCAAATTAAGGTATGAAACCCTGGAAATCCTATTCTATTTTATTTCCTAAAGATTTATTATTGTTTATATTAAGTAATGGATGCAATGTAATCTCTAATCCTATGGGTTAAGTTTTATGATTAACAAACTGCTAGGGTTTGTAATTACAATTTACTAATCTTATGCTCGAGAAGTTTTATTATATGATGTTTATGTTTAGAGTGGTATCCTTCATAAATGTTACTGTATTAACTAGGTGTTGATCTTGGTATTATGTTTATATTGTGTTCTCTGTATTTAATACTCTAATGACATATTTCATTTGTCAGCAGAGGCTTGCATAGAATTTTAAATAAACTAGTTCACTAATAATTAATTAAAATATTATTTATGCTAAACTATACATGTTTATATTTTAAATTAGATCTACTAAGAACCAAGTTCATATAATAATCAATCTAAACAATTTGTCAAAGACCTTCCAAGGTGTGCTTCATATAATCATATAAAACCAAAATACTTTACATAACTGAATCAAACATTAAATTTAATCAGAGGAATAACGCGACCATCCATGTGGTCCTTAACAAGACTATGCCATAAAAACCTACAATCTTAACATCTATAATAAAATACCATAAATCACATGCTTTATATCTCTAAAGGTCCCATATAATATCCACCATAAACATCCACCTAATATTTTACCAAATAACAATTTATATAACTCTGTGTTATTAAACTAAGGTCGTATTTAATAAATAGAGGTCGTGGTATCAATCCTCACATGCTACAAATTCAATTCATAAACAAAATTACATAATCAAATAAACATTACCATAGACAAATTAAAAAATATATATTACACAGTAATTCATATCGTAGTAAACAACATCAAATCATATCATAAATCCATATATATTGTAAACAATAACATGAATCAAATTCTGTGGGCATGCAAGCCCATATTGTTTTTAATTAAAATACATTCATTACATTACTTTAAAACCCTATTTCAAAGAGAGGTCGCGACATCAATTCCCATGGCTATGAAGACCCAAGGTAAAACCATAAAAACCATATCTTAAGGAATTAAACAAGAATCAATCATTTTTATAAACCCATTGTTTATATCACTACATAGGCCATGATTTACACCAACTTCCGTATAATTAAAAATGCCTACGCTAGCAGAGAGGTCGTAAGACCCTAGCTACAGCCTAGCCTCGTCAAGTGAACATTTTACTTACTCCGTCCATTAAAATATTCACCTACTGCAAGCGCTGGCCACCATGGATACTAATCCATCATTCTCCATGAACTATTTTACACAGAACTGAAAACCATAGACAATTTAAATACAAGCTATCACAACACTATGGGAAAGGCTTATGCCATTGACAGCATGGCTTTTACCCATGTTGTCAAGATATTACTTTAACCAAGCTAATCCATGGCAATTACACATAGATCAGGGATGATTTATGGAACCATACTTATTTAAAAGTGTATAAATGTTGGTGAATCTTACCAATTCTTAAAACGCCAACTATAAAATGTTTGGCAATATTTTTCAAAAGATATTTTAATTTCCAAGGATTTTATATCGTTTATATAATAATTTGGTGATTTTTAGGGTGAAAAAGTTTACCCCATCAAAATTGGGCGAAATAGGGATTCAAAAAATGTAAAATGGCGAATCCTTTTTTGGAGAAAAACCCCTAAAAAAATCCCATGAGATAAATTTTGCCCCTTAAATTATCCCTGAAACAGATCATCCAATAAGGCGTATGCCTCTACTTTCTAAAATCCAACCCCTTTTAAATATAGAGCTAAATAAAAATGCAGGAGGAAATCACATTCACAATGTATCAAGTTAGCCATTACATTTTATAAAAACCAATACATATATCTATTTGCACATAGATCCAAATGTCTATACACAGTCGCCATTAAAGGCCGAGGAAAAGGTTTTACACAAACGTGCCAATGGGATATGGAACCATTGCAAGCAATGGTGCAGCCCTTGGCTATAATAGCCCAAAATCAAAACATTAACGATTTACATAAGTGAAATAAAATTACACAGAGCTGAATGGACTAAGAAATGATTCATGGTATAACGCCTCCATTTTAAAAATAACCAAGTCTGTATTCAAAGCCCGAAGGAGAAATCAAATTCGCTACAGCATCAAACCCCAACCAAACAACTAGTAAAAACCTAGCTCTGCCACAGGATTGAAGGGTGACAAGCATAATCTTGATTAGCAGGCTTGCTGTGGCCATGATTGCAATGCTTGGAGCCAACAGTGTTGTAACCACGTTGCTCCTCCATTCCTTTCAGCACTTGCAAGCAACAACCCAATGGGGATGAGGAGTATTCCATCATTTCAAACTATAAACCAAACAATGTGCAAGCTTATAAATACATGTGGTCATACCTCACAAACTGGAAGTTTCCTCCATGGCCATCCCTATGAACAGAGCCAAAATGAAGAAGCCCCAAACGACAATTACACTGTACATCCATCGTGAACCAAGCCTAAGGGAATGCTGTCATGCTTTTCAATGAGTATTAAATGCACCAGGCTGGAGACCATTAATGATTTATCAAACTCACTCCCATAGTCAAGCCTTGTTACAAAGTATCGTTTAATACCACCCTCCTGACCATCACTTAAGCCTTAGAACTTATGGTTTATACCATATATTATGTCGATCCCAAACTCTAACATCAATGTTAACATATTACAAGCTTTCACTATGATAGTATTACAATAATACTTAGTCATAGGTTGCGCTAGTCCAAAGTATAAGAACCCTTGCTTAGGTATGTAGATAATGTTTAGTCCATAGGTTTAGAGCATAGGGTTTTAATTACATTAGTAACAAGTTGTTTAGGCTTAAGCACCATGGCATACAAAGTATGCCATGATAACCTCTATGACTATTAAAATCCAAATGTCTTCCCTTTAAACCAACAGAATAACCTGCCAATAGAATAACATAAGAGATGTTAAAAAGTATAGTTAAAATATAGATAGCATGAAAAAGATATTAATAAAATCTAGAATGACGAATTTAAAACCATAATGAAGAATAATCAATGTACATGAAATTCAGCCGTAATAGCTAAATTGACAATAACGACACCTACCAAATTGTAAAACCAAGTCGATAGGCAATGTAATAACTAGTAGCAGGTTATCAACGACCAAGGCTATCAACACACTTCACATCCTCTCCCATCGCAAGTAATGAACTGCGTAAGTAAAAGAGAGAGGTGCCTTAGTTCGATTGAACTAAGTAAGCCTGTGTAACCAAGTAATACCTCCTCTTAGATTGTCATGGGAGAACTAGTCCTGCCACTCTGTGACTTTATTCCCATCAACAAATTTAAGTTAGTTTTTAATAAATAAACAAATTACACATGTGCAGGAGTAAAACAATGATCTATACAATTCATTAATCCACTGAAAGTTATAACTAAGATGTAGAAATAGTTTAAATAACTGAATTTAGAAATAAGAAGTAAATGAACAAATACTCGTTGGATAGATAAGAGATTAAAAAGACAGTATGAGCAGTTTCTGAAGAGATAGAAATTTTACGTAGCACATGTAATTCCGCATGATTAATAATGATCCCCTTCGGGTAGTTTTTAATAGCCTAATTTTTTTTCTTTCAATTTTTGGGGACATTTCAAAGTGTCGTTAAGTATAGGGATCATAAAACATGATGCCCAATGACAAATGCTAACAAGTATTATATTACTATGTATTTTATACATAGTATGTATAAAGAATTAATTATGATTAATTATATATAATTGAATAAAGAAAGAAGAGAAGCTCCAACAATTATTATTTAGTATTAAAGGTTTAATAAATAGTGAAATAGCTATGAAAGGTTAACTAGGAACTAGTTAAAAGTTCCTAAGTTAAGTATTGAAAAAATTACCCCAATAATTAAAAAAGGGTTAAATCAAGAAATCAAGGATTTCTTGTTTTAACTACTTCTTTGACTGAAAAGTTTGTTTATAAAGACATAAGCCAAGCAAAGGCTTGGGGTTGTAATTTTTATCTAGGAGAATTATTATTCTGCCTGTTTTTGCTCTCAAGTGTTTTCTTGGAGAACTTTTCCTGCAAGGAAAAGAGGATTGATTCAGAACTGATTACTAGCTAGGAAACCCTACCTTAAAAGCTCTAAGCTACTTGAATGTTTGAGTCCAGCTCAGCGGGATCCGTATTTAAACCAGAAACAGTTCTAAGTCATGGTTGGGTGGAACGTGGTAGTTACCAAGTGATTTGGTCATCAAACAGAGGTTAGATCTGCATTGAATTGTTAATGTTGGTTATTTAAGTGTGCAAGTGCAGCCATTGACAAAGCTTAAAATTCAGGTATGAAACCCTTGAAGGCCTATTCTATTTCTTTCCTAAAGATTCATTACTATTTATGTTAAGTAATGGCTGCAATGTAATTTCTAACCCTAATGGTTAAGTTTTATGGTTAACATTCTACTAGGGTTTGTATTTGTAATTTACTAATCATAGGGTGGAGAATTTTTATTATATGTTTTTTATGTTCATGGTTTGTATCTTTCATAAATGTTCCTGTATTAACTAGGTTTTGATCTTAGTATTATGTTTATACTTTGTTCTCTGTATTTATTACCATGCTGACATATTCCATTTGTCAGCAGAGGCTTGCCCTGAGCTTTAAGGTAACTAGTTCAGTAGTAATTAACTAAAATATTAAATATGCTAACTAATAGAAAGTATATATTATAAACTAGATCTACTAAGAATAGATTTCATATAATAAACAAGCTAATCAAATTATTAAAGACCTTCCAAGGTCTGTTTCACATAATAATTAAAACAAAATACTTTACATAACTGGAAGAAACATTATAATTAATGAGAGGGATATCGTGACCATCCATGTGGTCCTTATCAAGACTCTTCCATAAAAACTATAGTATTAACATCTATAATAAAATACCATAAATCACATGCATTATATCTTTAAAGGTCCCATATAATATTCATCATAAACATCGACCTATAATTTTACCAAGTAAACAATTTATATCACTCTATATTAATAAACAGAGGTCCTGGTATCAACCCTTATGGGTTACAAATATAATTCATAAGAAAAATTAAACTCCACATTAAAAACATCTCTATAGTTATTATTTAAACAAGGAATCATTCCTCTCAAGAAGAAAACCCTATCTTATGCCAACACAGGTCACGACATCGAATCCCATGGATGTCAATGACCCAAGGACAACATAATAATAACCTTAACATAAATCATTACTATAATCAAAACACATAACAAAATCCATATCCTAATACATAGTATCCATTCTATTATTACATATAAAATGTTTTACAATTTGGTATCACCTAGGCCCAAATCTTGAAGGTCGTATACCTAGTCACACTGGCCACGACCAAGTTTCCAAATCCAGTCACACAGTAATAATCACACAGTCACGCTACAGTAACCAAAACAATATCGTGGGTTTTCCATAACCCTGGCTGTTACAACCATATCTTTTTAAATAACAAATTACATATTAAAATGCCAACTAAGTTATTGCACTTGTTGGGAGAGGCACATGCCATTCATGGCATGGCCTGTACCCACATTGAACTATTAAAACCAAATTACAACACTCTGTAAAATACACAGCTTACATTAATGCTAACACAAAGCTTACAGTGGCAAGCCAATGGGCTACGACACCATTGCAATAATGGTGTAGCCCATGGCATAACACCCCAAGCTCTAGAAGCTTTCCTAAACATAGATTACAAACAATATAAACAGAGTGCTGTGAATACTTCTAAAACACAAACTGTTACCATTATACACAGAGTAAATTCTACGGGCTTAAAGCCACGATCGAACCTAGAAAGTCAAATTTTTAAATGCAGCATTAAAATAACTACGCCATCCCAAATTTATAGAGTATAGTCTATTAAAAATGCTGAATGAAAATCATACGCATTGTATACAAAAACACATTATAGTCTTCACATAAAAGATAACGCGTAGTATATTTACATAGTAAGGCACGAATCCTCTTTTACAACAGTCAATGTATTAATAATGTTAAATGGCAAGCTATGAGCTATGACACCATTACAAGTATGGTGCATCCATGGCTCAATATGCCAAACCTCCCAATGAGAGTCAAAACCCAGAGCAAGTTACACTACAAACCCCGAAGGCAGAGTCAACAAGTGGCATCTAAAACTCCAACCTTGTAAAGAATCCCAACTCAGAAATGCCCATAACAAGGGGAGGGAAGTAAGATCTTGCTAGAGGGCTTACCATGGCCATGAGGTAGCAACCCCAAATTGAAATCATAGCTCTGTGCGAACCTCGAAGCGCCTTCGCATTCACCTGCAATCAAATCAATGATGGCATGAGAAGCATGCCCATGCCATGCATAAAACAATGAAACAATTTGTTTACACAGAGTCTGGTGGTTAGCTTACCTACAAATCAATGGAGGCCACCTCCCTTCTCCAACTATGCAAAAGCCACATGAAAACCTAATGCCAAAACCACATAATGCATAAACAACGAATGCCCAAACCCTTTTCCAAGCGTTTTCACAAACCTCGATGACATTAATGGCACCAACTCATGTCCATTAATGCATTCATGAACCCTCACCATAGTTTATGAATCATTATTGTAATACATTCAACCAAGTATTAAGATAAACCCTATTATATTGTGGTGCACACTATATCCTATAGTTTCACCACCTTCTAATTCTAGAGTAGACATATTACCAATGACATGGTATTTATACCATATTATTTCAACTCTAAAGTGTGCACAGACTTAACACTATTGTATAGTCTTTACATTTTATCCCCCTAGCATCAAAGTAATGTGTCGGTACATGCCCTTTGCTAGTTCATATATGTAGAGTTTGTGGATAAGTCTTTAGTATGAGGTTTTGTAGTATTTAGGAATCATGGAAAACGTAGTATTCCATGATGCCCTCGCTAGTAAGAACAAGCTTAAGTTTCCAAACTCGTAACCAAGGTAGTCCTACAAAATAGAAACAAGAGAAGTGTAATTAATTAACCAGGAGATAGATAATTAATAATGGTAAGGATAGTAAGTTAATTCACAGCATCTAGTTAATTAACTAAGAAAGATATATAACGAACATAGGGCTTACCTTAGTCGTAAAATGAAACAGTAATAAAAGTGCAAGGCAGAACTGGAAGTATACGTGGGAACTAAATTGCTTCAAGTAACCAAATAATCCTGATGTCACAAAAGTAACTTGTTAGTCAGTAAATAAGGTGTCTTAGTTCGAATGAACTAAGTAAGCCTGCATAATGAAGAATGTCCTTACCTCTGAGACTGTCATGGGAGAATGAGTCCCGCCACTCCACCACTTTATTTCCATCAATAAATTTAAGTTAGTTTTTATTAAATAAACAAAGTACACATGTGCAGGAGTAAAACAGTGATCTATACAATTCATTAATCCACTGACAGTAATAACTAAGATGTATAAATAGTTTAAATAATAGAATTAAGACATAAGAAGTAAACAAACTAATAATCACTTAATGGATAAGATATTAACAAGACAGTATGGGCAGTTTCTAAAGAGATTGAAAGTATAAGTAGCGCATGTAATTCTGCACGAGTAATAATGATCCCCTTTGGGGTAGTTTTCATTAGCCTATAAATTTTTTTTTTCAATTTTTGGGGACATTACACTCTAATTATATATTAGAACCCCAAGCCTTTCCTTGTATTGAGTCTTTATAGACATACTTTTCAGTCAAAGGGACAGTTAAATCAAGAAACCTCAGTTTCTTGATTTATCCCTTTTCAATTACTTTGGGTAAATCATTAATAATTTAACTTAGGAACTTTCCCCTAGTTCCTAGTTGGACTTTTATAGACATTATACTATTTATTAGTGTTTCATAATAAATAGAAATTGATGGAGCTCTTCTTCTTTCTTTCATTTTTTATATTATTAATATATTTAATTCTTTATACATAACATGTATAAAGTACATAATAATATAACACTTAATTAACATTTGTCTTTGGGCATCATATACCATGGTCCCTAGACTTAATGTCACTTCTTCATTAAGGTCAAGTAGGTAGATGGTTTAGGTCTACTAGGCTAGACAAATCTAAACATCCTTGCATGTTGGATTTCCCTCATATAACGTGGTAGCTCTTCGGTACTTTGATGAGAATATAGAAATTGGAAATTTCATTTAATCACTTATAAATAAGTATGATGAGATCAATATTTTTCTCAATTCATTTTCACTCAGAAGTTATTAAATTCTTTTCAGTAACCCCTGGCACTTAAGTGAGCCCATACTCAACGATTTAACAGGGAGTTACAATTCAGTGCAATTCCAGAGCTCCTCGCTCAACACTAGTGCTAGGGTGTACTTGTATGATACACCTAGTGATACAATGGCCAAGTATCCGATGCTCCAGAGCTTATGCTCAACATCAATATGGAAGGCTCCAGAGATCATGCCCAACACATCCAATTATCTTTTCATGTGTTCCATAGCTTCCCACTCAACACAAAGGTAGGTACTCATCTGCTCGAGAGATTTTTGCTCAACACAAATCATCAATCACTCAAGTGCTCCAGAGCTCCTTGCTCAACACAAAACATCTCATCAGTCATGTGCTTCAGGGTCCATGCCCAACATAAACAAGCATATACATATATCATCAATAATTGGCTTATACCCAATATATAAAACAAATCACCATGTTCATATGTAGTGGGGTCTTCGACCCAATATAAAAAAAAAAAAAAAACATCAAGATAATCATCATAATCAATAGGCACATGCCTATAAGTGTTAGGTCCAAAATTCAGGATATTACATGTTTCTCCATATAATGGAATGAAATATTGCGATGTCGTTCTAGCTTATTATAGCTAATAGGGTAGTAGGGAGGTGGGGTGCTCCACACTGTATCAATAGGGAGGAGGGGACAGTGGACGTAGGGCAGTGAGGTGGTGGATGTCGTAATGAAAACATATTCAAAATATGAAACATTTGATGTTTCAATTTAATACTAATCCAGATGATATAATTAACATATTGGAAACAATTGAAATACAAAACTTATGAGATGAGACAAGTGAATGTCACGTCCCCTCCCCTCTACTCGACGGAGAGGACACGGTCCTACACTATTTCTCTATCTATCAAACCAAGGATCTAGCCCCATGAACATAAACATAATGCATTTGATATAAAAATACATGTACATATGCATATAACATGAAAATTATAGCGAAAGAAAATACATTCATTCAAGCATTCAACATGTTCATAATGATTTATAAAACAAATACATTGCAAAAAATTTACAAGAGAGCACTTATCTTGATAATGAGCTTCCCCGCAACTATCTATTTCATTGCAATGTTCCACCCAACCATTGGTGAGTTGTGATCATCAATATCTTAGCACAACTTCCATCCTTGAGATCGACATGATTTCCATGAGGAACTTGGTAACAACAGGCTCAAACATAGCCAAAATAGACAACAAAGTTTAGCCAGGACAAACTACAGTTCGGTTTATGAGGATGCTAAGGAAGTGGAAAGGAGAACTGCTAAGCTAGTCAGATCAACCACAGAACTATGGACACTTCCACAAGGTCTCGCTTAGAATCCACAATACTTATACACCCATCACAAGGAAGTATTCCCTTCACTGCTACATATTTCCTCAAGGCATACCTTCCCTTTGAGTTCTCTTTAGGGTGCTCATAGAAGAGTAGCTAGCCCCTCTTGATCCTTTGGTGAGGTTCCCTTCTTCACTAGGTTTATCAATCCAATTCTGGGCCTCTTCCACTCCTAACCAGTTCATACCAAAACAAAATAATCACATCATAGCAAAAAACAAGTTCTGTGTATGAGGGAAAACATCCTATGAACCAAAAATGAAAATGGTAAAAGGGAAAATCACCCTAGGAGAGCAAACTCGATTTCACAAAACGTTCATGGATACTACAGGAGCAAAAAAGACCTCCATTCACACCCAAATCATGAATCTATACCCCATCCATTGGGCATTACAAAAAGGGGGTTTCAACTTGGAGAACAATGAGGAAGATGCACAAAACCGTGAAGGAAAAACACAGGTAGCTTCCAACTACGTGAGGAAGAGAAGAACGTGGATGAATAATGGGATGCCAGATGCATTTATTGGAGTTTTTTTGCCTCATAAGTAAAAATTAAATTTCCCAAAAATGATGTCTTCCCCATACACAAATTTGACTGCTATACTCTTCCATTTGCCATGCATTAACTACCTCAACCAATATCTAGAAGAAATAAATGATTGGGCAGAGAAGAAAAAAAAAGGTAGTTGAGAGCTTTATGGGTTCTCTCTTTGACACTTGGCTCAAACACCATTGGCTCAATAGTTTGAATAATTTCCCTCCCTATTCCTTGTTAAATCATGCCCCCATCTCTTTGTTGCATTGACATAGCTAGATGTGGGTATTTTTTATTACAATACATATTTACATGATGTCCAAAATTATGGTTTCTCGCTAGCACAATAACCATATGTATCGATTTTTAATTGACGATACATAAAATGCTAAATCGATGGTGGGGCCTTGGCCTCGAGCTCCTCACCATGGTTTAATAACTCTATTTACATCATGTACAATTTAATGCAATGGGGTCAAAATCAAGATATTACAGTGAAACTCATAAAACATAGGACATTAGAATCTCACTTCCTAGAAAAGTGCCAAATAAGAGGAGGTGAGAAAATAAGCCACATAAGAGAACAAAATTGATGATTGGATGATATAAAGTGCCATACATATTGATTGGTTAGTCAAAAATGCCTTAATGATTTGTAACGTTTCAAATTTATTTTGATTTTTATGCAAGGTGATTAAATTTCGTAGAAAAGCATTTATAAAGTATTTACCAACCTCAAAGCAAAGATTCATAATGACAAATATTAAAAAAAAAACATGTAGTACACCATTACATAATCTATAGAAGTGGAATAAAAAATGTTATATTTGAAATTAATTTAACACCAACATGTTAATGATTTAGAATATATATATATATTTCTTATCCCTCAATATGTTATTCGATAGTTTGAATCCATGAATATTTTATTTTTGTATGAATATTTTATTTTTGTATCATGAATATATTCTTTATTGTAATGATATACTCATAATAGTTGTATCATGAATATAAAGAAACCATTCTATAATCCATAGAAATGGAATCAAAAATTCTATATTTGAAACTAATTTAACTCCAACATGCTAACGAGTTAGAATATAAATATATTTTGTATCCCTTAATATGTTATTCAATAGTTTGAATCCATGAATATGTTATTTTTGTATCATGAATATATTCTTTATTGTAATGATATAATCATAATAGTTGTATCATGAATATAAAGAAACCATTACATAATCCATAGAAGTGGAAGCGAAAATGCTATATTTGAAATTAATTTAACTCGAATATGCTAATGAGTTAGAATATAAATATATTTCGTATCCCTTAATATGTTATTCAATAATTTGAATCCATGAATATGTTATTTTTTATCATGAATATAAAGAAACCATTACATAATTCATAGAAGCGGAATCCAAAATGCTATATTTGAAATTAATTTAACTCCAACATGTTAAGGAGTTGCAATGAATATATATATATATATATATATATATATATCCCTCAATATGTTATTGTATAGTTTGAATCTATGAATATTTTATTTTTGTATCATGAAAATAAAGAAACCATTACATAATCCATAAAAGTGGAATCGAAAATGCTATATTTGAGATTAATTTAAATCCAACATGCCAAGGAGTTAGAATATAAATATATTTCTTATCCCTCAATATGTTATTCGATAGTTTGAATCCATGAATATGTTATTTTTGTATCATGAATATATTCTTTATTGTAATGATATAATCATAATAGTTGTACAATGAATATAAAGAAACCATTACATAAGTGGAATCGAAAATGCTATATTTGAAATTAATTTAACTCCAACATGCTAAGGAGTTAGAATATAAATATATTTAGTATCCCTCAATATGTTATTCGATAGTTTGAATCCATGAATAT
>LPNX011185818.1:59540-96718 GCA_001517045.1 Pseudotsuga menziesii
TTTTCAGATGCACAAAAAATAATTGTAACTCAGAAATAAAAAGAAAAGAATTGCCACCACCTAAATGTTTTAGGAGCAACAACTATTTATTCAACCTCCTGGATCCCACAAGAGATGACTATAATACACACTTGATTATTGTGTGAAAACCTATAATTCCCATCTCTATGGCCCTCAAACAATTCACATTGGAAACCATTGGGGAATCTTCTTCCATTCATGTCATGGAGCAAGATCTCATACAAATATGGAGACACGTGCACAGATACAACATTATCATTGTTTTAGGTAATGCAAGTCCATACATATATAAAGAAGTGTCTACTCTCCCGGTCCCTGGAGCATATAGTTTATTGAACATAGATAAGGGAAAACTTTGTTGGGTCGATGAAAAAGTTGGTCATTAGGTCGTTGATAAAATAAGGCATTGGAATTTGGAAGGACCTTTGAATGGAGGACTGATTGCACTTGATGGCGGCTCTATTGGTCAAGTGCGATTGAGCCTGCCTAAAAGAAAAACCCCACAATGGAACACCTAATGCTTTTAGGTAGCAACCGTTTTTATCAACCCTAAATTAAGCAAGTATGAATCATGTCCTCCCCAAATGCTCAATTCAAAGTGATCAAACAAAAGACTCAATTTTAGGTCAATTATGGATAGTCCCTCCAATGTATATAGAGTTTATCACCCAATTCGAAGTGATCAAACAAAAGCCCCAATTTTAGGTGGATTATGGATAGTCCCTCCAATCTATATCAATTTTATCGGCCCTATCGGAAAGGTTAAGTATTTATTAGTCCACTACAAGGAAGAACTCAAAATTCTCCAACAAATATCACTACAAGTTGGGTGTCTAGTGTCTACCAAAGTCAACAAGGAAGGAAAATCATAAACACACATTTGGGAGGTTTGTGACAACGAGGCTGTTAAAACCATGTTCTTTGCTAGTTCACTGCACTTTGAGTCCCTCATTCATGAACGTCCATTGAGGATTCCCTTGTTTAGATATATTGGTAGACAATTTTTTCTTCTTGTTTCCATTATTAGAAGGCTGACAGGAAAACAGAGGGGTCAGAGTCTACAACATTTACAATGTCGGTTGTTAAATATTTTATCCTTTCAACCTTTGGATTTCATTAAGGAAATTGGAATAATTCAAACATTTGTATTCAATTATTTTTCTTTATTTCAACCTAATGTCTACAATTCATGGCAAATAAAGAGCATTGACATATTTGGAACTCAAATACCAGTCTCTTTCTACTCTATCCTCTTCCCAAATGAAGTTGTGGTCCTAGCCTATGAAAAGTATACATTATTTTGGTTCTGATTTCACTTATATACTGGGTTTTCTAAGGTTATATCTATTGATTATTCGAGACTTAGTCTGGAGGATGTGCGGTCGCACAATACATTTCAAATTTCAAACAACGTTTTGGATGGAGAAGTTTTAAACCCTTATATTTATAACCACGAGAAGGAACTCCAACAAGCAACACATTTAACATTTCTCCATATATAAAATGTAACACAAGTAGAAAATGTTGTACATACCTGTAAATTCATGAAAACCAAGTCGACATCTTAGCTCTGCAAAATCTTCCAGAGGAAATAGAAATTACGGAGACACTGAAACGTGAAATTGGAGAGTTGAGAGTATGAGTCCCAAACTCTGACTGTTCTATACTTGTAAACCCAGGATAATGTTTTTTTCTCCCAGAGACTTCTCCAATCTATTTAAGTTCAGGGTAGCTCAATCTAGCCTACCGAATGTTCTACCTTTTCTTCTTTTGCTCCTACATGTGACATAGGCGGAACCTTGGAGTTGTGCACCACAAAAGAAATGAGGAATTAGAATGTGCAGTTGTTTCCTTCTACAAAAGACAATTGAAGGCAACACCATCTCAATTCCCCAATATTTCGACGCTCCTGAGTTGGTTTACCTTACTCAAGTTAGGCGAATGCATGTTTATGTATTGACATGATTACAAAAAAATCATTTTATAATTGCTTCTACATAGCATAGATATATTTGTACAAGTAAGGGAAAATTGGGTATAGTTTTTGCGAGGTGTCCGGAGACTTTCAAAGATAATTTTTTGTTTCGAGGGCACTTAGGGTGCAGATCAGAGAGACCATGGGAGGAAGAGGAAGAATAAGAAGAGGACTCAAGTCAAAAGGTGAGGTGAGTGAGGAGGGGAGACGTAATAGCGATATTTGCAGGAGCATCCCGTTGTTGGTATAATGATGGGAACGAGCCTCTCCAAATCGTATCCATTGCCGATGCCCTCATAATCAACTCAGGCGGAGGAGTTATTGTGTAAGCATCCCGAAAAATTAAGTAATGATAATCTCAAGTTGGGTATATGACAAATTCTTTCATTTCTTTTAGAGCTTACTATATGCATATTATACAAACCTTCTCTCTAGTTGGCGCTCCGTTCCAGTTTCGTTTGTCTTTTCTACCTAACCCTCTTCCTCCAATGAGACGGGAAGACTAAGCAGCCTAGGTGGACTGTGCGAGACTAGGAATGTTGATTCAAATTATTCTGACCCCAGTAAATGAATGGAAATTGGAATAAATCTTGGAATATTGGACTAACTAGTATAGGATATGATTCATGAACACAAACAAAAGGCGTCGTGTTGCTAGGATGCTACTAAAGATTTGTCATCCTAGTCATGTGGTGGTGATAGAAATGTTTGGAACTAGGTGAAAACCTGGTCTATCAACTTAGAGACCCATTGGACCAGTTTAGGTTCGAATTCGACAAAGACTGCTCAATGCATTGTAAATTACAACTTGTAAGTTGTAACCCAAAAAAACACCATTATTTTTTTCCTTACGGATCCTTCGCAATGGAGGGATGTCAAATCAATTCACCATTCATAAATATGACTCATATGAGCATTTAATTTCACATCATATACTCAAATACTCAAGTGACTTGTAAGTTGTGAGATCAGGTGACTCGGTGAACAAGAATATGCCAGATGGAAAACCAAGTTGGAAAGCTGGAATTTTCTCAGACCAAGATTTAATATTTAATGAAGTTGGTGAATCGGTAATGCAAGCAAATGTCATTAAATGCTTTAAAAGTGAACATCAAATACCGAGTCACAGTCCCAACTCATCGAGTTGAACTTGACATTGGCACCACAGTGGGTAGACTCTCCGGACAGACTCTAAGTCCGGACTCTTCCACAATTTACTGAATCATTGATAACCTGGAAGGGCAAATTTTGTAGTTGCCCTTCTGTTGCAAATTTACCGAGGCTTGTTCAATTTCATTATTGATGGGCTGGAAATTAAACCAAATTTTTTTTGCATGGTAAATTTTTTTTTGACCTTCTATGAAGGGTAAAATGGCCTTTGAAGGGCTCTGAAGGCTTCAAATTTGAAGCCTGATAAGGACCATGCGTTGGTTTGATATTGATACACCATCATTCATTAATAGCATCTCGTATTCCAAAATTAATAAAAGCAATTAAAAATTCTAAAAATTCCTTGTATCATTAAATGATAATTGTTATTTAACCCAATGATCCTTCATCAATCTATACCGAAAGCAAGAAGTCACTATCATTCCATCCACATGACTACTGCTTTGATATGGTCAGCTTTCGCCCTTTTCAAGGTGACACCAAGGGAAATAAATGAAGCTTAATGTAAAAATTTGTTATTATCCTTGCTTAATATATAATAGATATCCACTTGACCTATATTAGTTTTTCTTTGACTAACTCAAATTTATACTTTTGTAAAGTTTATCATTACAAATTTATTTATATATATATTTTTAATATATTAAACGTAATTTTTATTAATTTTATTGGGTTTACAAAACTAAAAGTTATTTAGTTATAATGACATGTCTTAACTTTCCTAACATAATTATAATCATAAATAAATGCAACTATGCGTCATAGCTGAGGTGACAACACTTATCAATACCCTAATCATTTCACCCATATGGTAAGTAATCACAGTTTTTCGGGCCTTCTAATCCTCTCTCAAGCTGCGGTTTCCCTTTTGGCATGCTTGTGGCAGCAAGCAATCTCAACTTGGACAAGTAGATTATGGCCCCAAAACTGGTCTCCGATAGTTAGCTTTTTCACATACTTTTTGTCCAAGCCTTGGGAATGGGAATGGGAATGGGAATGGGAATGGGAATGGGGGGGTTTGGATTAAAATATTCTTCTATACAATTTATATAGATAAAATTAATTGTCATTCAATAGCCATATAAATTAAATTCATAAAACAAAATTTAACAATCTAAATTAATAAAATTTAAATTATATTTATTATTGTTCTGCATATTTTAATTGGGATTCTACATAAAAGTCATTTATTATAAGTGTAGTTCATAACATGTTTTATTCATTATAGGAACACTTCATAAGTACATAAAGTGAAAAATGTTTTAAGTATTTAGATTTTCATTTTCACTTTTAAATTTTGAGAAATTTAGATTTAATAGATTAGTATTGTATATAAGTTTTTGTCTAAATTTTTTTCAAATTCTATATAAATTTTATTAAAATGATTTAATAATTATATATTAAATTAAATATTTTAAAAATTAAAATTCATACATATTTTAATAACTAAAATTTATTTAAAATTTAATTGATTATACATAAAATAGTTATAACTTATGAGTAAATCATAAAAAAATTATTTAAAGTAAATATAGTATTTATTTAAAATTTAGTTTCATATGATATAACTTTTGTTTTTAAATGTCACTATCTATTTATTTAAATACTTCACTACATTTATAATGTACATATATCCAATTATGCAATAATTATTAGTTTTTTTACTAGATACATAATGTATATTAAGAATTATTCATAAAATTATGAAGGATGGTGCAACTCTTAAATCACTCTCTAAGCTATGGCTTTATATTACAATCCTTTTAGAGTCTTATTAATGATTTTTTGGTAAAAATTATACACTGAATTATCATCAATTTAATGATTTAAAAAGTTCATGTTTAAAAAAATCAATTCAAATTAAATACAATTTTATAAAAATAACATATTTTCCTTCCCATATCTATATTTATTTACTAATGGAATACTTATTTTTAATAAAACATTATTTTCATATACTTTTTTCCATTTATTAAATTTTTATGCTTAATTTCCTAACAATTTATTATATTAGCTATAAATTAACTACAAACTATTACCACTATTTATCCAATATATAGTTTTGATTGAAATCTCTAAGACATATTTTTGGTAAAAATATTATTTTAGTATTTTCTTGTTTCACAAGTAATAATATATTTTACAATTACTTTGAAATTTGATAACAAAATTTATTTTTTTGGGAAATTATATCTTTTATATTTAATAGTTATTCTAATTTCTAAACTAATTACAATTAATTTACTAAAACATTTAAAACAAAACTTTATGTTAATTTATTTTACATTATCTTTTTATAGAAGAAATAGGTATTCATATATTTTGGTATATATCTACTCCAATCTCATATTTGTATTTTCTTAGTTCTTATTATTTTACTAAATAGCATATTTCTTGGACAACTATCCAATCTCATATTTGTATTTTCTTAATTTTTATTATTTTACTAAATAGCATATTTTTTGGACAACTATCCAATATATAAGTACCCTCTATTTTACAATATATTGTATTTTATGGACAATAATGCAATGCTTATTAATTACTTTCTCATAATTTAACTATTCCTTTACTCCTTTATAAAACTGTTATCCTCATAGCTGCAAAGACTAGCTACTACTTAGCACTTATTAAATTTCAAGTGATTCATGAAATGTCATTATATTTCAAGAAGAAATTGCAAGTTGTGTTGAACATGGACTTTTCTTAAGGGTGCTAAAATTCGCAGTAAAGCTGGGCATCATATCAAATCAATAAAAATCAACTTTTGTATTTTTTATTTAATGCCTTAATATTACACCATAAAGATGATTGTTTAAAAAAAACCTCTGAGTTGCATTTGTGTGGTGAAATGATTTGCTCACTATATTGCAGGATTGAGGTGATAATTCCACTCCACTGGACGCTGACATAAAATGATGTTACTCATGGCATGTATAGACTTTCAATATGCGCAGCTCTACTCTGTCTGAACCTGTGACTTCTCGATATCCGAGCCATTAACGACGAAGAGTTGCTTTGAATTATTTAGTAGGATGACAACTGAACTATGAATCCAAATTCAAATTCACTCTGATATTATGACACGGGATGGCCCTTCCTTAGGCGATTGTCAAAGTTAGTTAGCTAGAAGTCCTTTTAACGTTTCGCTTCGGTGTTATTATTAGCATCACCAGTCAATTATTACGGAGCTGTCTAACATCGATTTTGACTTTCTGGTTTATATTTAACGAGAATCTGGTAATTTTAACTCACAAAATATTATAATTTTTGTTATTTGTTAGCGATTTTAAGTGTAGAAATAAAATCAGTGATATTAAAACTTTCAAGCACCACATTCTCATTCACACTATACAATATAGCGATGATTTTACACATTATTTCACGAAGATTTATAGCAAAAAACTGATAAAAACAGACTGGAAATAAGAGGAAAATCTTCCCCTAATTGGACCACTCGAATTATTACTTATGTCTGAGGCTTTACGGGTTTTCTATTCCGTGTATGTATTTTTGGATATTACGTTTAAGTTAAATGGATCATAGCTAAAAATCCAAAAACACAACTCACACAGAAAAATCAAAATTCAAATTCATTTTGATTTCCTCATTGTCTTTTATGACACTAATGTTCCTTCAATCGTTTATGGTCAAAGTTGTTGCTCTAAATTTATAGATCGTGAAGAACACGCGAATGTGACCTCACAAATGTATTTTCTTCTGAAGTAACGTCTTCTTATGAAGTAACGTCTTCTTCACTGCATAGACTTTAACCGCTTTCTAATCTGTGCATAAATTTGGATATCAGCTTTTAAGTTCAATGGATGTGTACAAGATATCTAAAAATCCAAAAGCACAGCTCTAAAAAAAATGGCAAATCTAAATTCAAATTCATTGAGTGTCTTTCATGACACATGACGGCGCTTCATTAGTCTATGGTCAGTGATGTTGTTGCAAACTCTAAGATGGCGAACAATTCAAGGGAATGAAAGGTAAGGCTATGACCGTTCTGCTCATTGAGTTATTTTGAAGTTTTATGTTGTTGATTAATCCATGATAATCAACAGCCTATAAACCAAAAGCAATAACTAATTAGTAGCCCAAACTAGCAGCAATTATGTATCTCATATTCCTACCTCGTGCCCCCTGAAAAAATTAAATTTGGTTGAGCTCAGTATCCACAACGATCTCACTAATATATCTCTCTAAAATACTATCCATCCATAAGTTGTGTAACATCCCTCCTTACTTGTATTCGTTTGTAATGAAAATATTTTTGAGGGTTTCTTGGCAAAGGGCTAAAGGCCAAGGCCTTTTTACGAAACCTTGCAAGTATCTTATCTAAATTTCTTAAGTTGCACTTTTATATTCTAGACTTAAGGGACTGAAGACTACGAGACAACTAAAAACTATACGGGAAAGAATCCACTAAAGCAAGGTAATCCATTAAAACAAGGTGTTGACTGCTATAAAAAAAACCTTGAGATTTTAGTTGGTGATGACAAATTTCATCTCCATACCTTAGACGCTTGAATTATACTAATCAAGTAAAGGTCATGAGCTAATGCGACGAAGAAATTGTTTATCTCAAAAGGTTCCTCACCCATTACTTATCCATGACTACAAAAGTAATCTCCACTAAAAGAAGAATAATGATTCCCTTGACAACCTAAGACCTTAGGTGTCACCCATAAATCTAAGTAAGTCTGGAAAAGGCTAATTACTTGATTAATGGGTCTGTATGTTCCTCGTTTTGGTACTTACATTGTATTCTCATGAAAATGCCAAGAAGGTATGTTAGTACATTAAGAGAAATGATTTTTATGGGGTACATACATCTACACACTTGTATTGATGTATTTGAATATCCCTTATAAAAGTTATTAACAAAAAGAAGAATCATAAATACATAGGTATGAATATAGTGAGAATCATTTATATATAAACTAAATAAAGGTGTTTATATATTAAGAATCTATTATAACTAGTAAATGAAAAGAATTAAGTTCTCATTTTTAGGACAAAGTGAGAAGTCATTTATAATTGATTGAATTAATCAAGAATTAGTTATGGTAAATGAAAAGAGTTACCTTCTTATAGGAATATTTTCCTTCTTAGGGCAAAGCGAGAAGTCATTTATAATTGATTGAATTAATCAAGAATTAGTTATGGTAAATGAGAAGAGTTACCTTCTTATAGAAATATTTCCTTCTTAGAGAAAAGCAGTAAGTTATTTACCATTGATTTAATTAATTAAGAAACCGTTACATTAAACTAGTAAATGAAAAGAATTAAGTTCTCATTTTTAGGACAAAGTGAGAAGTTATTTCTAATTGATTGAATTAATTAAGAATGAGTTATGGTAAATGAAAATAGTTACCTTCTTATAGGGATATTTCCTTCTTACGACAAAGTGGTTGGCTTTTTACCATTGATTTAATTAATTAATTAAATTCGTTATATAAACTCGTAAATGAAAAATAATAACTTTCTCATTTCACAACAAAGCTAGAAGTTATTTACTATTGATATAATTTACTTGCCAAGATATGTATTAGTAGTGTACTTATACATAATGTCCTCGAGATTTAAAATTTTTTTTTTTAAATCTCAAAGTAAAATTGAAAGCCTAAAAATTCCTTGGTTAAGCCCATGCCTCCAAGAATTTAATTCACCCAAAAAAAGGAAATCTCTTTCCCTTAAACTAGGGAAAACCTAGGTGTAGTAGGGAGGATTGTGACCTTTGGGAAGGCATGACGCCCTTTGCATGGGAGGGAATTGGATGTTTTTTTGTTTATATTATTTTCCCTATCTTCATTTTTATTTATAGTGAGAGAGGTATGCGTTTTGGGGCAGAGGAGGGCTTGGGTTGGATTATTGTTTTATGCCTTCTTTGTCAATGAGTCTCAAGAAACTCTTAGTGCCTGTGTTAAGAGTTGTTCCGATACATTATTTGCATTTTTTATTTCAGGCCTAGTTTTATTGCTCCAACGAATAAGGTTGATGTTTTATTTATACGTTTCGGTAAACATTGGAGACTGCATTTTTTTACATGCGATTGGATTTGCATAGCTTAAATGCCCATGTTTTGTGATGGGATTTGGATTTGGATACTATATCTCTACTCATTTTAAGGTATGCACTAAGGAGTTGTAGTTATTGGAATCACATTTTATTATCGTTTATAACGTTCAAGGACGCTTGTGTTTTGAGATCACATTTTAGTATTGTTCATAATGTTGCGAGAAGCTTGTGTTTTGGGATCACATTTTTGTATTGGTTATAATGTTTCCAGAAGCTTTTGTTTTGGGATCACATTTTATTATTGTTTACAATGTTGCCACATGCTTGTGTTTTGGGATCACATTTTATTATTGTTTTCTTATTGAAGAATGGTTGTAAGTATCACATTTATTATTGTTTATAATGTTGCGAGATGCTTGTGTTTTGGGAGCACATTTTATTATTGTTTTTTTTATTGAAGAATGACTACAAGTATGAATTATTTGGGGAAACCCTGGTGAGAATAATGTTCCCAAAGCTTGTGTTTTGGGATCACATTTTAGTATTGTTTATAATGTTGCAAGACACTTGTGTTTTGGGAGCACATTTTATTATTGTTTTTTTTATTGAAGAATGACTACAAGTATGAATTATTTGGGGAAACCCTGGTGAGAATAATGTTCCCAAAGCTTGTGTTTTGGGATCACATTTTAGTATTGTTTATAATGTTGCAAGACACTTGTGTTTTGGGAGCACATTTTATTATTGTTTTCTTATTGAAGAATGGTTGCAAGTATGAATTATTTGGGGAAACCTGGTAAGAATAATGTTTCGAGATGCTTGTGTTTTGGGATCACATTTTATTATTGTTTACAATGTTGCCAGACGCTTGTGTTTTGGGATCACATTTTATTATTGTTTTCTTATGGAAGAATGGCTGCAAGTATCAGATTTTATTATTGTTTTTTTTAATTGAAGAATGGCTGCAAGTATGAATTATTTGGGGAAACCATGGTGAGAATAATGTTTCGAGATGCTTGTGTTTGGGATCATATTTTATTTTTCCCAGTATTTCCTATCTTTCAGTGGCTCTTTATCCATGTCCATATTAATATTTGGAATGATATTAGATATTTTTGTATATGTTCTAAACACTTATGTTTTATGTCTTATTCCCATCTATCATTCAGATTTTTACACCTATCAGTTTTCCTCAGTTGCTCGTAATTTTTGTAGTCTAGCTCTATATCCTAATGGAGCCACTGAAGCCTTTGTATTTTCTATTCCATGTGCTAATATTTATGATATGTTAGAGTTTTGTCAGCCTCACATCAAATCTATACACATGTTACATCATATTGGAATATTGACATGTGATTCACATAACAATTTTGCAGCTATTCAGGGAATTGGGTGTGGAATAAATTGTCTTAATTTTTGTACTCTTTGGGAAGGAGTATGAACAGATCTCTTTTCCATTTCAGATTATGTTTATAGATCATAGTTTGAAAATAGCAAGAAGAATTGAGATAATGCTCCTACTTCATGAGATGATTATATACAAGGAGGCTATCCTCTTCCTTCTTGCAGGTTCTACACTCCAGCGCATGATCATGGAGTTCATGATTTATTAACAAGTATTCCATCCAGAAGAAGTTCATTCAACTCATTTAACTGAATATAAAGATATGTTGAAGACATATTATTTCAAAATTTTGTGCCTTTTCCTTTCTTGAGGGGGGATTTTCCCCATGTGGTTTTGCCTCTTTCCTCAATTTTCTAGACATAATAATTGTGAAAGGGTGACCATAGCCTTGTTGCTGGGCCCTATATGTATCTATATTTTTTGTCATACCATCATAAATTTAGAATTATAAGGGGGTGCTGGAATATATTAAACCCACTCATAACTTATGATAAAATACTTAATCATTATTTGATTAATTATTCACCCACTAACTTAATTAGTTGGCATCCATTTGCACCTTAAAGTCAATACATGCCATCTATATCCTAGGAATGATGTATTTCTAATTCTCGGTTGATTTTGGCCACCTTTTGACTATCCAGAATTAGTATATAGCACTTTACAGAATATTCTGCTTTATTCTGCGTTTTTTGCTATTCTATGGATAAGGTAAAGCTAGTCAAACTAGGAAACTTGGTGCTTTTGTTGTCAACCCATCATTCATGACTTTTCCTCCATTTTCTAGGATTAGCATATTTTTTCCATCTCCTTGAAAACTCACTCATGCTTTTTCCAATTCGTGAGGTGCTTGATAGATTTGAGAAGTGCTTTAGCCACCTATGGGGGTTTGCTATATTTTTGTAAGTCATCATTTTTGAGCTTTATGAGTTGTCTCCATACAACTCTATTTTCCTATAAGGGATGTACTATTTATGTACACTATTATTCATCATTATTCAATAGAAGGATACACACCAATATTCATCTCTTCATTCATGTGATTCAGTCTCTTTTCTTCTCTCTATTTTTCCTTTGTATGCTTGTGAGAATTCTTAGTAGCAAGATCTATTTCTTGCGCTTATTCTTAGCATCATTGCTCATAGAATTAGAGAAAGTTTAAACCCAAAATGGGCCTCCTAAGAAAAATAATAAAATAATAGTTAAAATAACAAAATAATTTATTAATTTTGGAGGAAGAAAAGAAAAAAAACTACTTTTTTTGTTTGTATTTTCGACATATCTCTCTGTCATCTTACTCAAATTTTGATCGGGGAATCGCGTTGTATGCGAAATTAAATTCCGCATTCAATGGCTACCCACTCGGCATACTTTGTACACATTCCGCTACACCAAAAACAAGAAATACCTGAAAAAATGTGATGATGATGTCATCATCACACTTTTCCAAGTATTTCTTGTTTTTGGGTAGAAGGGTCTGTACAAAGTATGTCGAGTGGGTACTCGTTGGATGCGGAATTTAATTTTGCATCCAGGGAAATATCTCAATCGAAATTTGAGTAGAAACACAAAGCGATATGTCGAAAATACGAACAAAAAAAGTAGCTTTTTAATCATACCTATCCCCAAATTTATATTAAAAATTTGTTTAAGACCTATATGGTATTTCAAATTTAAAGAAATTTCATTGGCTTACACATGATGACATCGAATTTAAATTTGTGTTAAAAGGCCAATTTTGAGTTGAAATTTCCTCTAATGCATTGATCTCTACACAAGGTGGATAAGGTTTACTAACCTTAAAACATATTGACGACCATAAATATTTAAACCATACACTTTTGAATCTGCATAAATGTAGAAATTAGGCACAATCAAGCTTAGGACTTTAGTCCTCTTATATCCAACTTTGAATAGGATAGTGTAGCATAGTTATCATGCTGTAGGATGTTACTACTTTCCACGGTCATAGAAATAATTCGCCAATAAAGTAAGCTGCACAAAAATTGAATTCTGCATTAGTTTACAATGAATTAAGTAAGCCCTGTAAAAGTAGAAGGAACCTTTTTACCTCTCCGAGTGATCCCTCAAGGGATAAAACCCTACCTCTTGACCCGTTGACATACAAAGTCAAGTCAGAACTTTCAATAAATAAAACCATAAATGAAAAAATTGGACATATCAATAGGAAGTAAAACATAATTGAACCAACATATACAAATGTATGTTATTAGTAAAAGCAAGCAGAGTAGTTATATAAACAAATCGAAGTAACATAACCACATCACACAAACATATAGTCATTATATAGGAAAATACATAAAAAGGGAAAGAGAAATTACGACACTTAGATTTAGTGAACAACAAAAGATACATTCTGCAAAAGATAATAAAAAAATTCTTGAAAGGTAGCATTTAACTAGCCTACCATTTTTTTTTCCAAATTTTGGGGACATTACAAGGGGTATCAGAGCCCATATCCAAACACTAAGAGACCTAATGGGTGTGCCAAACGTTCGCTACAAAAAATAAATATATATTCGAAATTTTGTTAACTAACTAAAAATTGCTTGTTATTAATTTTACATTGCAGGGTTCAAAGAAAAGTTCAGATCATGAACATCGAACAAGACAACAACCGGCAAGGAAAACTGAACACACCCACATGGGAAGAAAAAAATGGTGGTTGAATTAAATTATGATATACTGAAAACCATACAAAGTCTATAATAAGACTTACATATTTTCAAATATGATAATATGAATGAAAGAAAAGAGAAGAAAGCAATTAATGAAGCATTACCATGAAACATGATGGGAGGAGGCCCGCATGGACAACCTACTCAATCAAACAACAAGTTTAAGAAATAGTTTTATCATAAATGGGGCATTAAATTCCGCATCCAATGGGTACCCACTCGGCATACTTTGGAGGAACCCCTCTACCCCAAAAACAAGAAATACCTGAAAAAAACGTGATGATGACATCATCATCACATTTGCTTAGGTATTTCTTGTTTTTGGGGTAGCAGGGTCCATGCAAAGTATGTCGAGTGGGTACCCATTGGATGCGGAATTTAATTCCGCATCCAACAAGCTGCCTAGATCGAATTTTGACCAGAAACAAAGGGAGATATGTCGAAAATACGAACAAAAAAAGTAGTTTTTTTATGATACCTATCCCCAAATTTATATTAAAAATTTGTTTAAGACCTATATGGTATTTCTTTAAAGCAATTTTATTGGCTAACACATGATGCCATCGAATTTAAATTTGTGTTAAAAGGCCCATTTTGAGTTGAAATTTTCTCTAATGCATTGATCTATTATTTCTACACAAGGTCGATAAGGTTTCATAACCTTAAAACATATTGACGACCATAAAGATTTAAACCATACACTTTTGACTCTGCATAAATGTAGAACTTAGGAATAGTCAAGATTAGGACTTTAGTCCTCTTATATCCAAATTTGAATAGGATAGTGTAGCATAGTTATCATGATGTAGGATGCTATTACTTAACATGGTCATAGATATAGTTCACCAATAAAGTAAGCTGCACAAAAGGGGAATTCTGCATTAGTTCACAATAAACTAGGTAATCCCTGTAAAAGTAGAAGGAACCTTTTTACCTCTCCAAGTGGTCCCTCAAGGGATAAAACCCCACCACTTGACCCCTTGACATACAAAGTCAATTCAGAGCTTTTAATAAATAAAACATAAATGAAAAAAATGGACATATCAATAGGAAGTAAAACATAATTGAACCAGCATATACAAATGTATGTTATTAGTAAAAACAAGCAGAGTAATCATATAAACAAATCCATGTAACATAACCACATCACACAAACAGATAGTCATTATATAGGAAAATACATAAAAATGGAAAGACAAGTTACAACTCTTAGATTTAGTGAACAATGAAAGATACATTTCACAAAAGATAAAAAAAATTCTTGAAAGGTAACATTTAACTAACCTACCATTTAATTTTTATTTTCAAATTTTGGGGACATTACAAGTGGTATCAGAGCCCATATTCAAACACTAAGAGATCTAATGGGTGTGCCAAACATTCGTTGCAAAACATAAATATATATTTGAAATTTTGGTAACTAACTAAAAATTACTTGTTATTAATTTTACATTGCAAGATTCAAAGAAAAGTTCAGATCATGAACATGGAAGACGACAACAGTCGACAAGAAAAACTAAACACCCCCACATGGGAAGAAAAAATGGTGGTTGCATTAAATTATGATATACTAAAAATCGTACAAAGCTTGTAAGCAGACTTACATATTTTCAAAGATGATAATATGAATGAAAGAAAAGAGAAGAAAGAAATTAATGAAGCATTACCGCGAAACATGATGGGAGGAAGCCCGCATGGACAACCTACTCAATCAACCAACAAGTTCAAGAAATGGTTTTATCATAAATGGGGCATTATCCTTGAGATTTGTGAATGGTAATATACAAACTAAAAGACAAAGTAAATAGTCACCTAAACGTCATGGATCAATAGTATTAAAGTCGATCATTGCAATATTTCCTAAGATTAATATTGTTATAGTGCTTAATGCGTTTGGGAGGGACCTTAGTAAAAAAATATAGCTTTTAATTCCCATATTTAAACCATCTAACATATTATGATCATGATATAAGCAATCTTCACATAATTAGACTGTCTGACATAATATGAATAAACATCAAATAAACAAGCTTCTTTTATACTCATATGAAACCACTCCACTATTAACATCATCATTATCATGAGAATGAAGTATATAAGAATAACATCAAGAGAACATAAAATAAAAAACACATCAAGAGCCCATAAGAGCAAGGAAAATGTATGTGGTTCACCCAATCCATGCGTTACCTCCACAAAAATGTCACATCTTGTGATATTTATTACAATAAAAGGTTACAATTCACAACATCAATGTTGTCATACTTTATTACTATTTTCCTCATAGAATTTCTCATCGAGAGCATTTCTAAGCTATTGAAATACTACTGTTATTCATATATTTCTATCGTTTGTTGTAAAGAACATCCTTTAGAGTGAGCTAGGATTAATCATGAATCCATAAGGTCATTGGTAGCCCTAACAAATAGCTGGACATACCCAATCAGCCTACATTGGTTCTATAAGAATGCATGCAATGAAATACATGTTCAACACTAATTAAAAAGGAAACACCGGCTCACATGAATTAAGATCGACCCAAAATCGCTAGTCTTTCCTATGTACTAAATAGTAATAAGGAATATATATGTATATATGCAAGGGAACAATGATGTTTCTTCCAAAACACAGCATCAATGCAATCCTTACACATGTGATAATACAAAAATACATATATGATATTATAGTGGTATACATTTACATATCTTAATAAACATTTTATTTTCATTATAACCTATAACCACACTAACATAGTAATATATCATTATATATATTATTCTTATAATCATCACTTGCATTTCAAGATATATCCATCCCAAAATAGGGATATATCTTTACACATTTTAATCACTCAGCTGTATATAACATATTCTTTTTATGTTATTTTAGGTATTTATTGATTCATCTCCTATTATTACCCTATATGCAATTTTATGCTTGGATCCCAATACAAACAAAGTAGAATTGTAATGTCCCCAAAGATTGAAAAAAAAAATTTATAGGCTAGTGAAAACTACCCAAAGGGGATCATAATTACTCATGTGGAATTACATTCGCTACTTACACTTTCGATCTCTTCAGAAATTGCCCTTACTGTCTTGTTAATCTCTTATCCATTCAATGATTATTAAATCGTTTACTTCTTATGTCTTAGTTCTATTATTTAAACTATTTGTGCATCTTAGTTATTAATGTCAATGAATTAATGAATTGTATAGATCATTGTTTTATTCCTGCACATGTGTACTTTGTTTATTTAATAAAAACTAACTTAACTTTGTTGATGGGAACAAAGTGGTGGAGTGGCAAGACTTGTTCTCCCATGACAATCTAAGAGGTAAGGTATTACTTGGTTACACATGCTTACTTAGTTAAATCGAACTAAGGCACCTCTTTTATTTACTTACGCAGTTCATTACTTTGCGACGGGATCTCGTGTAAAGTGTGTTGACCGTCTTGGTCCTAGAGGACCTTCTGCTAGTTTTTATGTTCCTTAACGACTTGGTTTTTATAACTTGGTAAGTGTCTTTAATGTCAATTTAACTAGTACGGATAAATTTCCTGTACACTAATTATTCTTCGTTATGTTTTAAATTCGTTATTCTATCGAACATTAATACATTTTACTTTTAATGTATGCTTTTACTGTATTTATTAACATCTCTTACATTCTTTTGTTTGACAGGTTATTGTAGTCAAATATGTTAAAAGTTAACATGGCATATTGCATATGCCATGTTTACTAAGCATTTATGCATAACATTTTTTGTATTGGACTTTAATACAAGGTTATGAGCCTAAAGTGTCTTTTGTTTTAACTTCTAAGGTGTATTCCTTATGGGTTTATACCTTGGACTAACACCACCTATGGACTATGTATTATCGTGACCTTTCCATAATGCAAACCTTGTAAAACCTTAGCGTTGTGATGGGATTTGGGGTGGCGACATAGCATATGGTATAAAAAATAAAATAGCAGGGTTTAATCGTTAAAGCGGGAGGTGGTCATACGTGGTAATACAACGAAACAATACTATGGAGAGTAGGTTTTTATGTGGGTTTAATGGCTTCTAGCTGGTGCATTCAATGCGCTTGGAGAAGCATGATAGCCTTCCCTTAGGATTGGCTCACGAGGGTTGTGTAATGTATTGTCATTTGGGGTTTTTGCGTTTTGGCTCTGCGAAGGAGGAAAGTTTGGAGGTGACCTTCCAACTGTGAGGTATGCCTTCATTGAGTTTATACGCCTGCACGATGGTTTGGTTTATGGTTTGATAGCGTCGCCATACTTCTCATCCCTCCTTTTGCTTGTGTTTTGCAGGTGCCATCGGGTAATGAGGAGCAACATGGCTCAAATCTGTGGGTTCTAAGCATTACATTTGTGGCCACGGTAAGCTTGTGAGAAAGCCTCTACTTGCTATCTCTTGGCCCTATTGGGTAGACTGCGTATAGATTGGTTGCTTGGTTTCGGTGTCATGCTGTGGGTTTTGATGTGGGGTTTGAAATTTCTCCTTCGGGCATATGATTACAGACTTGGATTTATTTAAAGGTTTAAATGGCTTCGACCAGAGAATGAAGACTCGTGTCTCCTCTGGTTCTGTGTATAAATTTTAGTTTGTAATTTTGCTTGGGATGTTAGCAGGGAAAATAGGAATGTTTGGCATCTATCATACTTGGTTTTGGTTTAAGCACATCATTTTCATTGGGACATTTTAGCCATGGGCTACACCATTGCTTTCAATGGTGCGTTAGCCCATTGGAATGCCTGTGTTAACTTGATTATAAGATTTAATATGATTATTGTGTAGTTTACTTGGCAAGCTCTGTGTAAATGGATGCATACAGGTTTTAATACTTGATTTACCATGGTTTAATATTTGATGTGCATAGCACGATTTTGCTACATTTAATCTGTGGTTAGGATTGATTTATGTGGGCATTCATGAACTTGTAGGTTCTGTGTATTACGACGTTATTTAGTTTATAAGGTGAAGATATAGAAAACGTGGCTATAGGCCATGCCATGAATGGCATGTGCCTTCCCACAGTGCTGCGATAGAATAGCGTAGGGTTAAAATGGTAGAGACTGTGTATTCGTTTAAAAATTTCGTTGAGGACGTGACTTATGTGAGCACTATGCATTAGTGGGTTTCATGGAGGTAAGGGTTTACAGACCCTCGATTGCATTTGTTGTTTTTAATGTAATTGGACTCTATATATATTTTATATTTTGATGGATGTATTTAAAAACCATAGCTTGCATACGATTTTGTACAGCGTGGCCGATGTGAGAATGGTTATAGGATTTGGTTGTTGTTTTGTGTATACATTACGTATGGTTTGTTGTTATGGATTTTCCTTGGGTCTTGACATCCAGGGGAATCGATGTTGCGACCTCTGTTGGCAACAGGTTTTTAATGTAATGTAACGAATGTATTTTAATAAATGCAAACAAGATGGCTTTGCATGCCCACAGGATTTGATTCCTGTTAATGTTTGCAATATATGGATTTATTATATGATTTTGGTGTTGTTTTACTATGACATGATTTACTGTATAAGATCTATTATTTTAATTTGGCTATGGTAATGTTTATTAAGTTATGCAATTTGGTTTATGGTTATGATCAAAGAATTGTAAAGGACCACTTGGATGGTCACGATGTCTCCTCTGATTATTTATAATGTTGTTTCATTTATGTGGAGTATTTTAAAATGTAAATTTGCAATAGGGTTACAGACCTCTAAAGGTCTTAGATGAGTTCTTTAATAATGGAAATAAATGTATATCTAGTTTTCATAAGAGTTTATACATGATGGTCTTATTTATATGTATATATAATTAGCTTATAAAATAGTTCTAGTTGTAAGTAATACCCTAAGGTATCTATTTAGTATATTTATTTCTTAAACTTACTACTATGATTAAATCTACTGTAATATGAATCATGTCTCTACTGACAAATGTAATAGAGTAGAGATATAAATAATAGGTGGACAATAAATATCAGGTCTGGATTTACCTAGTTTATATTATTAATTTATGAATATGGAATGAATACAGAAACAAACTTTAGAGATGGAAACCTAGCTATATATAGCCTATGAAAAATATTTAATACCCTAGGAAGTATTGAATAGAATACAAACCCTAGCAGAATCTAGGAAGAACATCAATTACATAGAGTTAGTAAATTCATTGGAAACATTCATCTAACATATTCATTATATAATCTAGAAGATAGCATAGATACTCTAGGGTTAGATTTTAAGAAATATAACCCTAGGAGATATTGACAGAACCAAATCAATTCGAGGGTTAATAATAACTATAAAACATTTTACATAAAGCAGCCAACATTTACCCTAGAAATGAACTTTGACATACTAAGAACTCATACTTGTAATTTATCTTCCTGGAGCTCCTTTAATGGCTGAACCTGCACACTTTATAAATAACCAGCATTATCAATTTAAGACAGATATGACCTCTGATTTTGATGACCAAATCACTTGGGAACTATCACCTTCCTCCCAACCATGATCCAGAACCGTTCTTGGTTGTAATCTGGGTCCCCCCGAGATGGACTCCAACATGCAAGTAGCTTAGAGCTCCTAAGGTAGGGTTTCCTAATTGGTAATAAGTTTTGAATCAATCCTCTTTTCCTTGCAGGAAAAGCTCTCCAAGGAAACAATTGAGAGAAAAATAGGCAGAATAATAATTCTCCAAGATAAAAATAAGAACCCCAAGCCTTTGCTTGGCTTGAGTCTTTACAGACATAATTTTTAGTTAAAGGGGCAGTTAAATCAAGAAATACTTGATTTCTTGATTTAACCCTTTTTTAATTTACTGGGGTAATTTTCAATTCTTAACCTAGGAACCTTTAACTAGTTCCTAGTTAGTCTTTTATAGGTATTTCTCTATTTATTAACCCTTTAATAATACATAATAATTGGTGGAGCTTTTGTCCTTTATTTATTCAATTATATAATTAATCATAATTAATTCTTTATACATACTATGTATAAAATACATAGTATTAAAAATACTTGTTAACATTTGTCTTTGGGCATCATGTATCACGATCCCTAGATTTAATGACACTTTTTTATGAAGGTCAAGTAGATAGATGGCTCACGTCTACTAGGCTAGGAAACTCTAAACATCCTTGCATGTTAGATTTTCCTCGTATAATGTGGTAGCTCTTCAGTACTTGATGAGAATACAAAAATTCTAAATTTCATTTAATCACTTATAAATAAGTATGATGATATCAATATTTTTCTCGAGTCGTTTTCACTCAGAATTTATTTAATTCTTTTCAGTAACCCCTAGTGCTTACCAGAGCCCATAATCAATGCTTATAACAGGGAGTTACAAACATAGTGCAATTCCAGAGCTCTTGCTCAACACAAAACATCTCATTAATCATGTGCTTCAGGGTCCACGCCCAACACAAAAAAATTCATCAATCATGTTATTCAAGGTCCACACCCAACACAACCAACATATATATACATATATATCATCAACAATTGGCTTACACCCAATATTCAAAAAAATCATTATGTTCATATGCAGTGCGGTCTTCGACCCAATATAAAATAAAACATTAATATAATCATCATGATCAATATGCTCACACCTATAAATGGTAGGTCCAAAATTCGGGATATTGCAAGAATGCAGTAGAATCTGCATTAGATCCCATACCAATGCAGGAAATTTGGGGGTTTCAGTATGACATAAAAATACAAACTCAAGCATTAAGCACACAGCCATGGAGTATCCTTTTCCAGATCGAATGACATACCAAAACGTTGGTAATGGAAAAATCATTTTTGATAACACAAAGCTCCATAATTTATACAGACACTTGCAAGGAGATATCCAACTGAGCATAACTCAAAATGCAGGCAGGGTATTTCAAAACCAAATCAACGATCAGTTGTGGATCAAAACATAATCAATTACAAAATGTTGCAAAGATATATCTGTTGTAATCTCACAGATCACATAAGGTTACCATTAATACATACTAAAACATATATATCTATAAATCAGAGACAGGAGACAAGAACATATAGGAAAATAGATTATATTAATGCAATGAGTTCATACAAGGCAGAGAACTGAACTGAGTTCTCATTTGGATCAACAGCTTAATATATACAATTTACAAACAGTTACAAAATAATTACCTGTCGATTCGGTGAACCGACACGACTTTTAGTTAGCCGACTTAATCTTCTACTTTAGTCGGCTGACCGACTTAGTCGGCTGATCGACTAAGTCGGCCTATCGACTTAGTCTGTCAATCGACTAAGTCAGTATTCTTTCAAGTCGACTTTGTTGACTTCCTCCTTTCTACATCTCCCCCACGAACAAAACATTTCTTCGTCCCGAAGAAACAAAAAGGTACAAAATGATGTTTGTCGAATGCTATTGTAGTGGACTGTGCAGACGGATGGTTGGTCTTTTCTGGATGCAGATCTCAACAATGGTCAGAGCTGTGATGGCAAGGTGATGCTGAAAATCCATCCAACTCTACAAAGATTTCTGGATGTCGATCGTTAAGGTAGTTAAGTGTGACAGGACCGACATCTTTTCGGACAGTGGGACTTCTGCGATCTTCTCCATGTTGGGGCCCAGGATCTGGTTCTGTTCTTCGGCTGTGTCAATGAGTCTTTCATATGTGGGAAGATGATGTCGACTTTCTGTAAGTTTGGAAGAGCCTATTGCACCCACTGATGTGCTTCCCATTCCAGTTTCTGCAGCTTGTTGGTCTCCAGCACTATTTGTTCTTCTATTATCTTCCTGAGTGCTGCCTCGGTCGTCTTCCTGCCCTCCAAAGCCTAAATGCCTTGACGAGTCTGTCGTGTCTATTGATAGACTTGCCCATAGTGAGTAGGCCAGTCTCTTAAGACTTCTTCGGTAACGACAGACTCCTCCATGTGGTCTTGTAGCACTTTGTATGCCTCTGAGAAGGTAGTGTGCTGTGCCAGTAGCAGTCGGGCAGTCTCTTCCTTCTGCTCTTCCTTAGTCTCTTGGAGAGGAGCCTGGACAGTCGATACCATGTTCTCGAAGAGTTGATAGGCTATTTCCAACAGTCGATCTGTGTCGACTTCAATAGGGCCTGGTATCACAGACTGAGCTAGAGCCCTACATTTGCCGAGAAACTCAACCTGTTCTTCATTTTTGTCCGAGAGCTCTTTAGTTTTCCATGCGGTCCTTGTCTTTGCTTCCTTTTCCATAGTCTTGAGGAGTTGGCCGACTTCTGTGTCGGTCAACGAACTTGCATCCCTTAAGCTGATCCAAAGTTTGGAGGTTTTGGTATGATGCTCTTTCTTTTTCTTGCACTTTTGTGCCTCTGCCTCCTGAGTACCTGCAATAATTGAAGGGGGGCCTATGGTTCGTGGGGTTGAAGTCGATGGTTTTTCTGGCTGGGGGATTAGTATGACCACTTCTAGCTGTGAGGATGTGGCTGGTTGTGAAATATCTAGCTGTGAATCAGGGGGTGGCGGAGGTGGTGGGGATGATGATGGTGGGGGTGAAGATGATGGTGGCAGTGGTGAAGAAGTGGGGGAATGGTCGGGGGTAATGTATTTGTCGGAAGTGGGTTGTAAACTTACGTCGGACAATGGGTCTATTTGAGGGTTAGTGGTGGGGAAGTCGGTCTGGGGTTGGGGGTGAATGTGTTCGATGGTAGACTGCACATGGCCAATTATGTCTCCTTCTTGGTCGGATCGAGTGAAGGTCGATTGAAGGTGTGCAATTACCTGGGGTTTTGTGCTGCTGCCGGTATAGAGAGGGGTCCTTGTGTGAATTTTTTGAGCCAACTGAAATAGCTCAGGAAGTGTATCAAAGAAAGATTTGATTTCTGTGTCTTTGTCGACTTTTTCTTTCACAGACTCTGGTATCCTGCTTTTGTACAAGTCGAGGGGACTGACCAACTGCTGTGTCGGTGCTTGCTCTTCGACTACTTGTGTCGGTGATGGAGGTGGAGGGGTCGACACAAGATCGACGACGTCTTCAGGTGTCATCATTGTTTTGGTCTTCTTAGGTCGTCCTTCAGGGGCTCCTGCTTCAAGAAACCGTTGAAACTGAGTTTCCACTGAGTCTTTGTTTGTAGCAGCATCTTCTACAATGTCGACGGCCGCAGCTACTAGCTCTTCTTCAATGTCGAATGATTTGGCAATGATAAGCTTGTGCTTACCTTTTCCTTGTTGTACTTTTTGGGATTTGAGTCTTTTTCGGGTGGCGGCAATCTCAGCGGCCAATTTCTTGATGATGCCTTTTGATAAAGCATATTCAGGGTTGTCAGCCTCGATTTCACCTGTTGGAACCTAAGTTGGGGAAACACTTGTGGGAGCCAGAGGGGTTGCTTGTTGTTGTGGCTATGGTTCTATCGGCTGTTGTTCTGTCGGCTGTGGGTCGACTCTGGTTGGAGGCTTGATGGTGATTTTTACCTGACCAATGGGCTCGACCAGGGTGTCCTCTGACACAAATGTACTTATGTAGAGGTTGAGCTCGTAGTATTCCTCTTTCTCTTGGTCGGTGAGTGGCTCCTTTATTGAAAAGTCGACCTGTTTTGCTGCCTCAGGCACTGGTATTTTGGTCTTCGCTTGGTGTGTCAACTCTCGGAAGATTTGATCGGCAGTCGGGTAGTAATCGAGGTTGGCAGCCTTGGGGTCTTCGCCCTGCATATACTAGACCATTGTATGGTCGATCTTCAACTATATGTGGGACTTCACTGGTAGATTGCGTCGTATTTTATGAGGCACCCGCCATCTGGTCATGCGAAGCTTTAACTGTTGGAACCAGTTTTCCAGAAAGATTTTCCCTTGCGCCAGCTCATGCGGGGTTCCTTTCTGGGAGAAGGGTTTGAACCTGTTCATGTAGAATTTTGTCACTTCCCAGAAGACTGGACTTCCTTCCAGACAGATGTGGTACATAACGATCCAAAGGATTAGGGAGGGGAACTTGATGATTCCTCCCATCTCTTGGCATCGTTTGTAGATGGTTTTGATCATGTCGGTGACATAATCTCCCCATCTGTAGATTCGACCATCAGTGGAAATTGTGTCGATGGCCTCCAGCATTTCCAATTTGAGGTCGCTACTTCGACCTGCTAAGGTAAGTGTGATGGCGATGATTTTGGCCACAATTTGTGGCATGCGAGTTGCAATCTGCTCGATCATCAATCCTTTCGAATTTTTCCCGGACGGTGATCCTGTAAGCTCTTGGACCAATCCTTCCTTGATTCCAATTGGTATAGGGTTCCATTGGTTAGATAGGCCAGTGAGCTTGGAGATGATATCTCCAATAATGTCGATCGGTCGGTTGAAGTAGAACCGACCGTTGTGGTATCGACTGATGATAAACTTGATGGTAGCTTCTTTTGTCCCACCAAATCTTGCCATCAGGGGTGCGTTGGGATAGTTGAATATGGTGCTCCTTCGTACCTTTTCAACCACTTGGGTCATCTTCTTGTTGACGAAGGCCCATTCTTGGATCTCGGCCCATAGTTTCTGCCATTGACCCTCCTGTACTTTGGCATTTTTGATATGCTTGAGTCGATGGATCAAGGGTGTATGCTCAGCCTGTAGCTCTTTCGCCTTGGTCCCTGCTCTGGTCTGCTTGGGGGCCATTATGTCTTTTTGGTCAGGGTTACTATAGGTTTCTGGGTTTTTGGTTGACTGAATGTGCGAGTGCTCTGTATGTAAAGGGTGCGATGAATGAACCTTCGACGGTCCCGTATTTATAGGCGATGGTGTGGCTGCGTGTGGGAATGGATGTATTAATGGTGGACTTGACGGTCTAGCTGCAATACGTGAGTGTGGATTAATTGTGAATTGCTTTCGGCACTCGAAGTCATAAATGCACGATGGGACTTTCAAGGTCGTCGGCCGGTGTCGGTGTAGAGAATGGTCGACCCAACTGGTCGATGAAGATGGTAGGAGGTGATGATGTCGGTTGTCGAAGTAGTGAGTTCCTGTCCTGTTTTGTTGTGTCAAGTGTATTACTTTGTTTTTGGAATTTTTAGCTTTTATGGGTTTGGATTGACGGTTAAGGTCGTTATATGATTTTTTTTTTTTGTAACGTTTGAGTCAGTCTCCATTAACGAGCTTCCGAAATACTCAGCCCTGTAATGTTTTTAGTCGGACTGAACCACTGGGGTGTATCTCTTCCACCAGGTAAGGTCCCATCCATTTTGTGTGGAGCTTCTTGGGTTTTCCTTTGACTCGACTATTATAGAGTAATGCAAGGTCTCCGACCGACATGTTTTTGTTTTTGATGTTGCGTTCGTGCCATGCTTTCTATTGTTTCTTGTGAATCTCTTGGTGTTGTATCGCTATGAGTCTGTGTTCTTCCAACTTGCTGAGTTGAAAGAGTCGGTCCTTTCTTGCATTTTCGACATCGACATGTAGTAGTTGTGCAATAATAGGTGTCTGCTGTCGAAAATGTAGGGGGACGACTGCTTCTTGCCCGTAGATGAGTCGAAAGGGGGTTTGGTCGGTCGACCATTTATAGGCTGTCCTATATGCCTAGAGGGCCGCAGGGATTTTCTCGTCCCAATCGTCTTTGTCGGTACTGCATATTTTGGTTAACCCTTTTGTCAATTTTTTATTGAAAGCTTCAATCTCACCGTTCGACTGAGGGTGATATGCGGTGCTTCGTCGGTGGTAGATGTGAAATTGGTCAGTCAAATTTTTGATGGTTTTGTTGATAAAGTGTGATTTTTGGTTGCTGATCAATGTGAGTGGGCATACGAATCAAGTGATTATTTTTTCGTAGATAAAATTAGTGGCTACCTCACTTGAACATGTATCGATGGGTTTAGCTTCTTCCCATTTAGTGACATATTCTACTACCGTGATAATATATCTTGCACTTGATCATTTGGCTGGGATAGGAAATGGTCCTATGAAGTCTATAGCCCAAATTTCAAATGGGAGACTAGGGTTTATAGATATCAAGGGAATTTTTGTGCTCGGTAGAGGTCGACCAAGTCATTAACATTGGTCACATCGAATAACAAAGTTTTTGCAATCTCTGTGGATCGTCGGCCACCATAATCCTGACTATTGGATTTTCTTTGCAGTTGTGTCTGCTTGGAAATGTCCTCCTGTATGTCCATAGTGTGCTTCATGCATGATTTGGTCTCGCTCATGGTCGAGTACGCACCTTCTGAGAATGTCTTCTAACCCCTTTTTGTATAGAAATCCATTGATGAGGCTGTAAGGTGCAGCCTTCATAGCTAAGATTTGTTTTTTATTAGTGTTCAAACCTTCTGGTGCCTGGACTGTCTCTAAGAACTGAGCTATTTCTTTGAGTTCTTCTGGAACTGCTTCTATGCGAAATAAATGTGCGTTCGGCAAGTCATCGTCGACTCCGGTCGGTTCCTCTCCTGTGTCTATGTGGGATAGATGGTCGGGCCCGACATTTAGTTTTCCTCATCGGACAACGACTTCAAACTTGAATTCTTGAAAGAGAAGTAGCCAGTGATAAATTATCCCATGATGAAGTGGCTTATTGACAAGGTACTTTAAGGCTTGATGGTCGGTATAAAATGTGAAGGGGTTGGCCAAGAGGTAATGTCGATACTTTTGGAGGGAAAAGACCATACCTAAGCCTTATTTTATTTTTGACTGCTGTAAACTATAGGGTAATCCATCCCATCATCCCCTGGCTGAGTCAGGATGGCTTCGATTGCTATTCCTGATGCATCAATATGCATGTGAAATTTGGTCGACTAGTGTGGGAATTTGAGTATGGGAGCTTCGACTAGTTTTCTTTTCAGTTTGTCGAAGGAGATTTGGCATTCCTCTATCCACTTAAACTCTTGATCTTCCTTTAGTAATTATTCTAGAGGATAGGTCGTATCTGAATAGTTTCTTATGAACTTTCTATAATAGCATGTATAGCCAAGAAACACTCGAAATTGTTTAGGGTTTATTGGTGGTTTCAGGTCGAGGATGATTTTAATCTTGGCAAAGTCGACCTTGATACCATCTTTACAGACAATATGCCCTAAGAGTATTCCTATGGGGGTCATAAAGATACATTTCTTAATATTCAGGGAGAGTTGAATCTGTCGACATCTCTCCAGCATAAGTTGAAGCCATTTGCAGTGATATTTTAAGGTGGAGTATATAGTCCAATCGTTGAAGTATACTGCCATGGTCTTATATATGTATTCTTGGAAAGTCTTGACAACAATTTGGGAAAACACTGCAGGTGCATTCTTTAACCCAAAAGGCATAACTCTATAAGCAAAGGAACCAAATTCATAGACAAATGTTGTCTTCTTTTGATCTTCTTTTGCTATGGGTACTTGGTTATATCCTGAGAATCCATCTGTGAATGAGTAGCATTTGTGGCCTACAACTTCATTCAAGATTTCATCAACATAGGGGGTTGGGAATGGATCTGTTAGTGTTACTTTGTTGAGCTCCCTAAAGTCGACACAAATTCTTAACCTTGTTGGGTCATGTTTCTTGGGCTGGATGACCATGGGACTTGCCCATTCAGACTGGTCGATAGGGTAAATGATCCCTGCTGCTAACATGTTGTCGATTCCCTTTTTAACTGTCTCCTTGTTCTTGTGAGCTAGTTTATAAGGTATTTTATTGACAGGTCGAACATCAGGTTTAGTATCAATTTTCATTTCTCCCATTTCTTGTACTAAGCCTTTCAAGTCTTTATAGTCTCCGGCAAAGACATCTTGGAATTCTCTAAGTAAGTTTACTATTTCCGTGGTCTATTGGTCGCTCCAGTAGTCACCAATCTTGGCGATTTTTTGTCGGTCGTCATTTGAGATGTCGACCTATTTAGTTTTCACTTTGGCATCTAGCCACTTTGGTGCTTTAGCTTCATTAATCGGTCGACTTCCTTCTTTAAACTATGAGAATGTAGCAGGAAAGTCGGCTGCAGTCATTCTTTCAAGATCTGGTTTGTCGGTGGTCTCGACTTTCAGGATTGAATGGATAGGTTTTATTGTTTCAATATGGTCCATTTTCCATCTGAAGCTCTTGCCTTCTGTGTGTTCATTTGCTAAGTGTAAACGGGTCGCCTGTGGTCTGGATTCGGTTTGTATATTGTTACAGTCCTTGATCTATCGGTGGTTCTGGGAGGGTTGTTTTTCGATCGGTTGGAGAAATTGTTTGATTTGCTGTGCTGCCTCGGCCAGTTTTTCATTTTGAGGTATGAGCTGGAAGTCTTTGATAAAATTTTCCTTGAGTTCCTGCCAAAAGAAGGTTTCTCCTCTAGCTTCCTCCATCTTATACCATTTATTGGGTAAGTCATCTAGGGTTGAAGGGAACAAGTGGGGCCAGGCTCGCTCATCTTTGTAGCCAAGTCTTCTCCACTCCATTTCACAAGTCCTAATGTGTTCTTCTGGGTTTTGATCTTGGGTAAAGATAGGGATTTGGGCTTCGTGGGTTAAATTTTTTCCACCAAACCGTTCAACAAAGAAAGTCGAAGCAGTTTTCCAGGTCTGTAGTTTTGTCTGATGGGTATCCCACCATATAGCTGCTTGACCTATAAACATTTCCACTAAGCTTTGAAGTCAACCATGTTCTCCGATATTTTTAGATACTTGTTCGATGTGTAGGACTGGGGATTCCCTTTCCTTATACTTGGGTAGTTGTGTAGTGTTTAAGTTGGTTGGTTGTAAGGTAGGGCGTTCCCTTACTTTCTTTTCAAATATTTTGGGGATAATGGATACTATGAAGCACTATCGGGTGGTTTTTTTCTATACTTTTTGTATATTCCAGCACCCTCTTGCTTGTGTTTCGTAATTTTCCATCTCCCAATCATACAGTTCAGCATCTGATTTATAACCAATTGAGTCTTGGTTACCTAAGTAAAGTTCTCCATGGATGTTGGGCTCTGTGTAGTTCGTATTGTTGTGGATCTGGTAAAGTTGTCTAACATCGACTTCCTCATCAATAGGTTATGTCCAAGGTTCTCCTTGGGATGGATGAATGGGTACAATGACTTTTTGACCATTTCCTTTTAGCTTGATTCGTTCCTTGTCTAAGGATATGGAGGCTTTCATCTTCCATCCCCAAGGTCGACCGACTAGCATGGGGAATGAACTAGATCCCTCTTTTGGGTCAATAATTTCAAAATCAACCTTGGTCGAAATTCCTTTAATGGTCGTGTCGATGTTTTTCCAAACCCCAATGGGTTCAATGAGACCTTGGTTGGCGAGTTTTAGGTAAATACCTGACTCGTAGAGTCGAGGTATTCCCATATTTTCCCATGTATCTCGGGTCATGATATTTACCTGAGACCCGAATTCGAGCACTACTTGTCAGACGTGGTATCCTTCGATATCCAAGTTGACAAGTGGGTCGACATCGTTTTTGTCTTTTTGGTTTAGGTTGCAGATGTTCTTAGTTTGTTTTTCGAGGTTAGTACTTTTTATTTGATGTAATAAATCAATGAACTGGGCTACGGATTTGTCTGTTTGAGTGAGAGAGATTAATTGTTGTATTGTGTTAGGTCGACTGTCAACGAGGTCTTCTTGTTGTGCAATGTCATGAAATATGTGGGTTGCCTCTTGATATGTGTGTTTTTTATTTATAGGGTCGGGATAAACATTTGTGTCTTTAATCTTACTAATTTGGGGATTATCAGGCCCTGTTTTTGTACCTTGTCAAGTAACAATATGTAAATTCTTAGTAGTTAGTACATCATGATTTTGTACACAAGACAAGACATTAACATTTTTCTTCGTATTGATTTTATCTAACATAGTAGGACAATCCTCAAGGGAGTGATCGCCTACTCCACAGTGTGTACAGAATTTAAGATCAGTTCTGTCCTTGTATGGGTAATCTGCGTACCGGTGACCTTCTTTGTATCATGTGAAGCACTAGGTTGGTCGACGCGTTCGTATGTCATGGTTCCCAGGGAATCGACCTCTTCCTCCATAACCCTGACATCGGTTGTCGTACCGGCGCTCATATCATCGGCCATCGTATCTTTGTCCGTTCTGGTTGTTTGCATTGTTTTGCTCGTTGTTTTGCGCTACTGCATTCATTTGATAGACCGCCTAATAGTTCTGTTGGTTCTTCAGGTTTAACTGACAGTCGGCTGTGTTGTGACTTTTGGTCTCACAGATGGCATACCAGGAAGCCTTTTTGTTCTTCATGTTAAATGAACAATCTTTTGTAGAATGATCTCTGTGTTCCTGGTAAATTTCGCAAAATTATTTGGTTTGTACAAAGCAGATGTCTTGTCGACTATACTCTTGTCGACAGTTATCTTTCGAGTGCCCAGCCATCGAGCATTTAGTACACCATATTTCCTGATTCCTTAGGGTTAGTTCCTTCAAATAATTCTACACGTTCTCGAGCTGTTCCTCTAATCTATGGTCCGTAGGGTAAGCAGGTATGTCTTCATCCATCTCGACTTGTAGATATTTTGTTAGCATGTCTTCATACGTTTTGAATTTCTCCAGACTGATATGTCGGCGTAGTTTCTGCGATAATCCTGCAAGGAACCATTGAATTAGTAACTTTTCATCGATAACATAATATATATGGCTTAGTAGGTCCTTCCAATGTTTGTCGTAGTTGTGGACTGTCTCCCCTTACTTTTGTGATGTCGTTTTAAGATTTTTGGCGGCCAGGTGCTTGGCATCTGGGGTTTTGAAGAATGATAAGAACTGTGCCTTGATCTCGGCTTTCGTCGCTCTAGGTTTCCTTTCCAAAAAGGTTATGTACCATGTCAAGGCCCTTTTCCTTAAGGCTCCGGTGAACTGTGCCATTTTTCGGTCTTCATCTGTTACTTGGTTTGATTCCCAGGTCGACTCGCAGACGAACCAATGTCATATGGGGTCTTCATCTCCCTCGTAGAGAGGAATGTGAGCTGATGCATGACCCATGTTTGAATCACTTTCGCTACTCTCAGAAGTTGGCGGAGGTGGAGGTGGGGGTGGTGGTGAAAGTGGTGGGGTTATTGATGTAGTCGGGCATGCGAAATTTTGGTCGACGGAACTTGTGATCCCATCGGTCCTCGAGTCGTTTTCGACTTGCAGTCGGTTGATGTCGACTTCGGCTGTCGATGGTCCACTGCAACTTTGTGTTTGCAGGTCTGCTGGTTCGATTTCTTCTAAAGCTGTACTTGGCGGGGGGGTGCTCCTTCATGTGTCGGTAAGAGCAAGTGGATACTTCGGAGGGAGGGTGCCGCCTGAAACGTCACCCAGTTTCCTTCGAGCGGTCGATGTATAATAAGGTGTCGACCCATGTACTTTTCATCGCCTAGTCGGCTCCATATACCGAAGTCACCAGCTCGTAGTCGGAGGTCATCTTCAACAATAGTCTGTATTCTAGTATGTGGATTTGTTCGGGAAAGGGTTATTCCGTTGTTGGGAGCTATTATTTGGAGAGATTCTGGCTACTCTATCCACACTTCTTCCTCCTTAGGGGATACCTCTTGCTCTATGCCCTCTTCTTGTCAGTCATGACTCAAATCTGGCAGATTCTCTTCGCGGTCATCCTCCGTAGGGTTTTGTTCACTGTGCAGCCCTGCGGCTCTTTGACGTCTTACTTCCCTTCTCTTCTGTCTTTTGTCCCTTTCTTGTTTCTGAATGTCCGACATACTTTCGTACAATACTATTTTCTTGAGGTCCTCTTTGGTCGAATTTTCATTACTGACGATGGTTATCCGGTTTAGGACGACTAGGATCCACTATACTCTACCTCTAACACATGACCAGCTACCCCCCCATAGCCTACCCGACGCTTTTAGAAAGCTCAGATAGTTTGATTTATTTGCTCAGGAAGTATTCGCACTCCTTTTTTGCAATGAATTTCTTCCACTTCCTCTGCTTCTCTGCCCAGTTGGTATTTGATGGTTGTTCGCACAGCGGTGGAAGAGGTTCAACAATGTGTCTTGCTCCTTTCTCTATCAATAATTTGAACAGCAAGGTCGGTAGGGAACACAAAAATTGTTCGGTGAAGTCTGTGTAAAAAATTTCATTGACATTTTCCACAGAAGTTATGTCTTCAACTTCTTACTCCTCACAGAAGTCATCAACGATTTTCTCAAACCATTCCGACAAATTTGTTCGACCTCCTCGGATCAGTTTTTCTAGCAACTACTGTTCTTTAGTTTCGTCCGGCTTTCTCATCCAGAAGTTGCTTCAAGAGTTGTGGCACTGATTCGACAAATTTTTCATGCATCTCTGTGAAAATTTTTGCTTTGGATTCATCAACTGTTAATATGTTCCTTATTGCGTAATTTTGCAAGTAGTTCGCAATGTTACGGTCCCACCAGTCCTTAATCTCCTATTCTGGTATCATATGTGAGCATATATTTTAGACATGTACTACCGGCAACGGAACCAATGTTGTAATCTCACAGATCACATATGGTTACCAATAATACATACTAAAACATATATATCTATAAATCAGAGACATGAGACAAGAACATATAGGAAAACAGATTATATTAATGCAATGATTTCATACAAGGCAAAGAACTGAACTGATTTCTCGTTTCGCTCAACAGCTTAATATATACAATTTACAAATAGTTACAAAATAACTACCTGTCGGTTCGGTGAACCGACACAACTTTTAGTTAGCTGACTTAATCTTCTAGTTTAGTCGACCGACCGACTTAGTCGACTGATCAGCTAAGTCGTCCTATTGGTCTTCTTTCAAGTCGACTTTGTCGACTTGCTCCTTTCTACAATATCCAACTGAACATAACTCAAAACATAGGCAAGGTATTTCAATATTTAAAAACCCAATCAATGAAGTGATGAATTTATCAGTTATGGATGAAAACGCAGTCAATTCCAAAAATGGATAAAATCGTTGGCGAAAATATAACTAGTCGAGCATAGTCAAATCGAAGGCAAGGTACTTCAAAAACAAAAACAACGATCTGATGAGTTTATCCATTGTGAATCAAATGATAGTCAATTCCAAAACTGGATACAATCATTGGAGAAAATATAACCAGCCGATCATATTTCAAATCATAGGCAAGGTACTTCAAACCAAATCAACGATATGATGAGTTTATCAGTTTTGGAACAAAATGTAGCCAATTAAAAAACTAGATACAATCATTGGAGAAAAGATAACCAGTCAAGCATAACTCAAATCGCATGCAAGGTACTTAAACAACCAAATCAATGATATGATGAGTTTATTATCTACGGATCGCATTGCAGTCACAATAATACTAGACCTACTCCAGATCGGATCCAACTTGATTCAGAATAATAATAATAATAATAATAATATGGCATTACCTAACTCAGATCCAAAATCACATTCAGAATAACAGTAACAGACATTACTTAATTTAGACCCCAATCGCATTCAACATGATATTAATAGACATAACTTAACTTAGATCCCAATCACATTCAGCACAATAGTAATAGACTTTACTTAACTTAGATTCAAATCACATTCAACAAATAGTAATAGATAAGGAAATGATTCTAGAGACTCGAATGCAATAAACTCATACCTAAATTTCCAGATCAGTTCCTAATATCATTAACACACAGATGATGATCCTTCGGCCTACATGGACCCTCCATGGACCCTCCAGATCCATCTTTTATAAAAAGAAACTCCTACGACCCACTCGAAGGGAAAAATAAATTGCAATACAGATATTTGAATGTATTACTATGATTCACATCTACTTATCTTTAAAACACAGGTGACTTAAGATGTTGTCCCCATCGCTAACTATTTGGATTTCTCATTCGATATCAATAACCATGGTTTCTTTCTTCATCCACTCTCCATCTCCATCCTCCTCCACTTCCAAGTACTCTTCTTTGCTCCCTTTCCACTGTGGAAAACGGTCCCTAAAAATTCTTTCACCCTCCTCTATGTAATCAACACGACCCGATTCCTTATAACCAAAAGGTGCCAAATGGTCAATGTATTCTGCCACGATTCTCTTCAACATGACAAGTGGTGTAAAAGTAGCACCATTTATTATATTTAAGGGCACCAGGCCCATAATTTACTCAAGAATTATTGTGCCATGATTATGGATTAATCATGCTAAGAAATAGTTTTTAAATCGATCTAGAGTTGTTGTGTTTTATAAAGTCTATATATGAAATTATTTTAGTAATGTCATAAAGAACTATATATATTTGTATATAATATTGTAATTAAATTGAATATATATTGATATATGTCACCATATATTAATCAAGGTATATCACCATTTAATTTAATCGAGGAAGCTAATATAGATATGACGATATCTTCCTTTCTATTTCTTTTTTTAAAAGGTTTTAATTCCTTGTCCTTATACGTGGAGGTTAATATGATTGCAATTATCCTCTATTATGGCTTAGAATTAAATAACTAAGCTATAGTACCTTCATTAGAATAGTTACTACGAAATAGGAATCCCTATAGGGGCAAACCATATCCTTAACGTTGTTATAATTATGAAGTTACGTAAGAGTACGGTATCAAAATTATGGGTTCCTAACCATTCTCTTTTATCCCTAGTGGGTTTAGTTTCTCGCCTTTAAGTTGCATCGAAGTATTAATTCTTCTAATACCACAAATTCAAAATTTTAATCACCTAACTTACACATTTTTACTGATGGGGCCTTGTCCTTGAGATCCTCACTAAATAAATAAGTACAATAGTAATTCAAATTACAAAATACTTACGGTATAAAAGAGGGATATTACATCCTTTCCCCCTAAAAAAATAACATTGTCTTTGGTGTTTTCATTTTTGAACAAATTTCCTTCCTCTCTTGAGTCATCTTTGTCTTTTCTGTTCTGATCTTCTTCTGACTTTCCTGATTTTCACAAGTCACTTTTGTTTAAGACCTATAGTTTCCCTATAACAAGATTGGGTCTACCCAAAATTTATTTAGTAAAACATGTTAGGATTTTATAATTCAACTTAAAACATAAAAAATGGGTCCTTTTTCAACACCATAATTGAAATTCTATGGAACATCTTCCAATCTTGATTTTTATCATCATAATACAAGATTATTTCTCAATAATGTAATTGATTCATAAGTAAACCATATTTACTCATCTTTTGGGAGGACGTCCAACATTTGGATACTTAACTAGTCCTCGATCTGAGGTAAACCTTTCTTTCATTCACAAGTTAATATCATCTATTTACAATTAGAAACATTAAAATTCGTCACTCTTCCTCTCCTTTGAGGGAGTTTTCCTACTTGACCATTCTTCACATTCTACAGTCTAACTACTTGGAAAATTTACATATTTTTTGTTCGTTATATCATGGAGATGAAATTTCTTTGTCAACACTTTTGTTGATCATCCAATTCTCGGTTGAGTTCTTGTTCAATTACTGTGTGGGATTACGGGCTATATTTTAGGTTACTCTCCTTTTGATTATTGTTCAAAATTTTTCTCCTCAATGACATCAAACAACGTCTTGTCTTTCAGATGTCGAGATTTTCCTATTTCTTTATATTGATATCATAAATTCCTTCACAATTCCCCTCAAGCCTCCTCACTTGAGTCCAAGAATTCCTTTTCTACCCAGCCTCCTGCTTGAGTCCAGGAAAAGAAAGGTAGAGTTAGATCATCAATTTTCTTGCCACTTCATTTGGCTAACACCAATGTGCTCACATGCCAATCATTTTCCTAAAACCATTGTGATACCACAACATATGTTTTCCTTGTTCGTATTTAATGTTAATTACAACCTTTGACTATTTGTGACACACACTCTTTGGTGCTTAACGTGATTTCACTGTCATTGCCCTGTTTCGTGAATCAGCTTCATGGTTAGTTGTAATATAATTCTCACATATCGATAACAATAATTTCATTAAATTAATCATCAACATTTCATAATTTGTAATTATTTGTACCTCTACCACCATTCATGATTCATACAATCATGTAAACCATCCAAAAATAACTCCTTACTCATTTTTGAGCAATTTAGCACAACTTATTTACGCAAGTGAATTTGTATTGCATAGTGTATGTTGATCATGATGACGGTCATAATTATGCTAAAAACCATGCAATTTTAGTACATAAATAACATAATCCATAGTTAATCCTTGGTTCATAAAAACCTCAAAATCTGACAATAAGTTAAAAATGTTAAACATCACTCATTCTTAACTTTATTATTTAGGCCAGTGAATATTTTAACTAATAGTCAATTTCGATTAGTAGTGTTGCTGGCATAATCCTGCAATGTTAGTACATAACATTATACGCCATTCATTCACTTATCATTTTTTAATATTAAAAGCAACTAAACATCTTTACTCAATTGTCCTTGGATAGTTACGAGTGAAGAGGCATTCCAATCCTACACAATATTAATAAGTGGTAAGCTAGAGACGTAGAAATCCCAAGTGGTATATAGTTCTATTTACATGTTAGTGTCTTTAGACGAAACAAATGTACTCTTCGATGGGACTCTTGTACTTTTGAGTAAAACCCCCTTTTAATAAGGTGACGCAAGCCACGAATACACAAGTGTTAAATTTTTTTATAAGGAAACAATAATGGATAGCATTCATTAAAGGTAACCATAGGTTTAGAGTACTATTCTCCTAATTCAACCCACTATTCTTGCAAGCATTTCAACATTGGTGCAACACACTTGTAACCAACATGTTTTTAAATATCCAACAATGTTTTAACATGATGGAATGTATATTAGTTCTCATTACTTACATACGAATAATTTCTATGATGTTAATCATATAACCTAACTCACATTTTAGCACAAGAAAAAAAACATAAGAGGATACATATGTATACTTTACATAGTTTACCCAATCCTCCAATTTCAGTATTAGATACCTCATTTGTGTTATCATGGAGTACACCAATACCCTAAGGGGTGTTA
>LPNX011185818.1:98285-137707 GCA_001517045.1 Pseudotsuga menziesii
TAACCACCGAAAGCAGGCAGAAAGCGACATAGGTAAAGGCGCTTTTGGTGGCTTAGGAGAGACTCTGGACAACTCATTAGCCACCGAAAGATGATGCTTTCGGCAACTTATTGAACATTTCGGCAACTTATTGAACATTTCAAAGCAGATTTTAACCGTCGAAAGCAAGAAAATAAGCATCGGGGAAAAAGCGCTTTTGGTGGCTTAGGTGAAAGCTCAGACATTTCATTAGCCACCAAATGGATGGGTTTTCGGCGGTTAAAAAGGTTTTTTGTCAAGGCCACTATCTGTCGAAAGCAATATTTCACCGCGAAGATGGGATAATAGTTTTGGTGGCTTCAGAGAAAAGGATATCACTTCATTGGCCATCGAAAGCCATCTTTTCAGCGGCGTGTAGACAAAATTTTGAAGGTTATTAACCATCGAAAAGGTAGAATGTGGAAACGGTTAGAAAACAGTCAAATCACACCTCATCAGCAAGATGAACAATCAGTGTAGGGCATGACAAACCACCGAAATGACTTGAGACTACATAACCATGTATGGAAATAAGTGAAAGAGTTCATTATAGAACTGATAAAGGACTGATAGGATTGGAAACCCTGATTTTTCCTCCACCTCACCAAAAGAACAGTAAAAATATCACTGAGTACCTAGGCTGATTTGTAGAATGATTGTTGGGAAAAGGAAACTGAGAAGATCAACCGCTGCCATCACCTTATGATCTCAGTATCCATAATGACATTAAAAACCCTCATAATTAGTGCCAAAAGCTCCATCACATTTCACTTTCGACCTTATCATTCCTCTCTACCAAGAAAACCATCTCTGAGAAAGTATCCTCCTAACAAACTGTCATACAGAGCTTAGAATTATTTTTGCAGGTACCCAGGAGTGGCATTCATCAAGATGAAGAAGGGAGGACCTGCTCTCATGCAGGAGTTGGGAGATATCAGCTATTTGGAAGGACATCCAGAGGTCTGTAAACTCTTCCAAGATGTTGGCTGCAACAGGTTTTGTGAGAAGATACAAGGTTCCCATCAGCAGGTGGCTGAGGTATTTTTCCTCTTATTTGATGGTTCAAAAGCAGTTATAGGCAAGGAGGAATTTCACATATATGAAACCGTAATCATTGAGGTGACTGAACTCCCTAGCATAGGAGAAAAATGGTTCAGTACCACCATACCAAAAATGTAGAGTTCAGGTCTTACCTAAAGCTTGAGCATAGAGGAGTGGTGTGGAAGAAGAGTGTGCCATCATCCTGGTTGTAAGAGAGGTGGAAACAACTGCTAAAGGCCATTTTGGTTTACATAACATGTGAAGGAAGATATAACAGAGCCATGATCTACCATTTCAAGTTAATGAACCACTTCACAGGTAAAATCCCACTAAATTTTCCCTTTTACTTACATAGAAGTGTGGGAAAGATGGCACACCAAGTGAAATCCCAGCCAACCAATATTGCTGGCAGACTATCCCACCATGGCCTTATCCAACTATTGATCTAAGAGTTACTGAAGAGAAGGAATATGGCATGGCCTTATTTCTTGTTTTGGAATGGATTTGAGAGAGTCCTTCACCCAAAAGAGAAGGGGAAGTCTCCTACCAAAAATTCCAGCACACAAAGGAGTGGGAGAAGAAAGAGGAGGGATATATCCCCAGCAGCAGCAACAAAACAACTTCCCTCCTCTTCCAAGGCCAAGAAGGTAAAAAGGAACTTGGACTTTAGTGAGAAGAGACAGGAGGTTGAAAAACAAAATGAAAATATTCTAAATCTACCCTACTCATATTCTGAAGAGGAGAAAGAGGAAGGTGCAGACCTAGCTTTGCAAATTGTACCAGTGCCTGGAGCACTACCATCCCCCACACCAAAGGAGTAGGAGGAACCAATAGAGAAGGCTTCCTCTAGGAAGCCTAAAACTCAAAAGATAAATCAATTACTGAGGCGAATTTATGAGATCAAGATTTTGGAAAGGGAAATAAAGAAAAATAATGCTGCATTGACCACCAGGAACAAGCTGCTACATAAGTCTTGCCTAGAGCATAGAAAAAGATATATTTTCTTGAAGAGACTGAATACAAGGTACCTAAAAGACAATACTAGATTGTATAGAATCATTAGGCTCCAAACATTGCAACTGAAGGAGGCCAAGGAAAACCCTAGAAGCCACCCCACTTTGAAAACCCTAGCTGAAGTTGCAGTTAGCCTTCAACCTCTAGAAACTAGACAGGTTGTTGTTAACCCTCCTAGCACAGAGCTTGCTAAAGAAGAAAGCTGAGTAGACAGACCTAAAAAGACATTTTTGGAAGTAACCTACTAATTTTGAGAAACAGGGCTTTCGGTGGCTTAGGTGGATGTTGGGGTAGTTCATCAGCCATCGAAAGCGCCACTTTCAGCAGCTAATGGTGTCGATAGTCTAGCCTCTTAACCACCAAAAGCAGACAAAGGCTTAAAATTTAATTTTTGGCTCATAGGACCATTTTTGGGCAAATATAGATGGCTCAGGGACAAAGTTTGAAGATGAAAGACGTAGAAGAAAGCATCAGGAAATGTCTATTTCAATTTTACAATGACATTACAAGTGGAAAAGGTCACCAACCCCTAGCTCTCAAAAGAAAATAGTGACTTAACCAGCAGAGGGCCAGTAGCTGTGATTTCCAGTAGTTGACCAGTTATCTGAAGGTTCATACAGTGAACTAATTCTTCAGTTAGTTAGCCAGGTAGTTAATTAGGTTTTTTTAACCTAATTTGCAAAAAACTATTATTTTGTTTATTTTTGTAAAAATATATCCAAGTATTCAGGATCTATATATTTTGTAAAGGCTATAAATCCTAAGACTTATTTTATGGAAATGGTTTGACTTTGGGGACTTATATACCTATACTATTGCCAGCTTCTCATTTTGGTCATGATTTAATATAAGCTCTTTGGTTATCATTTTGTCCAGTTTCCATTTTTGTCTTTTCTGTGCTTATGCTTGAATGTGTATTCAGGTTATATTGAATTTAATTAATGACTGATAGTTGTCACCCTATTAGCATGTTGATGTGATTTGAATTATAAGTACCATTTTTATCATGATTTAGCCATTTATATGCATCTGTTTTGTGTGTAAGTATTCCATCCTGATGAGTTCTCGATCCCTACACCTTATTGCCAACCTCTGAACAGTGGTAACTAAAGCCTTGTACCTGATTGAGTTTCATGCATGTCTTGAGAGTGGAAGGTCATATAGGTCACCTGACTTGATCCATATTAGAAAACGCCAAAAACATTGTAAGTTACCAGGAATCCTTGAGTTGCAACCTAGAGGAGTTTCCTAGAGTGATAACAAATTGGCGCTGTTGTCAGGGAGAGGAAACTGAAGCTCAGCTTCCCTGGGAGACGACATAGATCCCTGCTTTGATGATAGACAAAGCTTGGACACTATTCTGGTTGTAATCATCTATCTCGTGACTCCATTGAATTAACGTGGCTTCAATAAGACCAAGTACTAGAGAGAACCCTTAGGGGCCACCAGCAACACTAGTTTGAGATCCAGAAGAAATTTTGAGAAGAGCTAGGGCTTCACCAAGGCAGATCAACAGTGATGCTAAGGAAGATACACCAGGTATTTTAAGAAATATTTCTGCTATTATTTCTTCTACCGAAACACTTAATTCTTAGGAGTTTATAAATACATCAGGAAATTCTAGGGTTTGGGAATCTTCAACCACTGCACCTTGTGAATATCCAATCCCTAGTGACTCCACTAGGATAAGTTTACCACCACCAGCTTATCAGTTACTAGCTACATCAGTACTTCCTTCCTCCACCCTTCCCATACCCATTTCCAATATGGCTTCCCCTCAATTAACCAAAATGGAAAGGATCCTGGTAGCTAGGTATGCCCCCCTAAATTTTCCAAATCCCCTCATAGTCATGCCCACTGGAGATTACCTCAAGTACATGCCTAAGTTCATAGGAGAAGGAGATTTCATAGCTGAAGAACATTTAGAGGAATTTTATAGCTATGCTGAGAACAATAACATAGAACAAGAAGATGTATGGACTACGGTTTTTGTACAAAGCCTAGATGGTTAGGCTAGGAAATGGTTTAAGGAGATTCCTACTAGGTCAGTGGCAGGCATTGAATCCCTAGATGACATCTTTCTAAAACATTGGGGAGAGAGGAGAGACCATCTCTATTATATCATAGAGTTCAGCAACTTGAAAAGAGAAAATGGGGAGTCTGTCTCCAACTTCACCAAGAGGTTCAACAATATGTACAACAAGATCCCCACTGAAATCAAGCCCATTGATACCTCATCTAGGATAACTTATGAAAATGCTTTTGACTTTGATTTCTACCTACTTCTCAGAGAAAGGAGGTTTGCCTCCTTATTACTCATGCAGGATGCTTCCCTAGAGGTAGAATCAAACATTGTGGCATCTCAAATGGTTAAAGGAAATATAGACAGGAAGAAGCAGCCAACAGACCCTATTGGGGCTTCTTCATTAGAGAACAAGATTGAAAAAATGACCAAACTATTAGATAACCTGACTTCTGAAATGTCTAAGTTGAAGGACCAAGGAAAGATACTTGTGAGCGGTAAAGGGCCAAGCGATTTTGCTCCCCGAAACCCTAATTTTGTCCCTTATAGAAGAGGAAACCCCCCAATTCATATTCTCAGAAGGGAAAGAAATCAAGGGAAGATTAGAGAATAAGAGTTGCATTTCAGAATGTTGTATTAGAAGAAGAGCTAGAATTCATTGAAGAAGAAGGAGAAGCTGAAGATAACATCCACTGCATGGAGGATGAGGTAGACTATTGTTTTCTGACACAGGCAGAATATGAGGAATCCCTAATTGATGAGCAGATCAGTTAAGGAGTTGTATACCAGGCTGATGGTCAAGGAGGGTAAAATTTGAGGTCCAAGTTGGTTTCTCCTCTTAAAAAGAAGGTTATACTTGTCAAATAGCATGTTGCACTAGCTAATAAGGCCCTTGTTTTACAAAAGAAAATGTCTATCATACCAAAACCATTGCAAAAACTAGCACCTTCATCAAGCCCTGACCATGTCCAACTCAAAGCTCCAGTACATGAGGTAAGGTTTCCTGATAGGCTGCATTATTATTTCAACCTTGAGTCAGAAATTCAAAAATTGAAGATCCCTTTACCATTAATTGAGCTAATGAAAAATGATGCAGTCAAGTCTTCCATTCTGAACTCTCTTCAACCAAAGGTGCATATTGATACTGACTTTGTAAATCTGTAAGATGAAAAACCTATGGTAACCCTAGGCCCCATGATCGAAGACCTAAAGGACTCATTCCGACCTTTCTATATATCCTTGAATATCCATGATAAAGTCCTCCATAATTGTCTGTTCGATTTGGGAGATTTTCATAACCTAATGCCAAAGGCTGTGATGGATGAACTAGGTATCAGCATCACAAAGACCTACCATGATTTATTCTCCTTTAACTCTAGAAATTTCAAGTGCTTGGGCCTCATCAAAGACCTTGTTGTGAACCTAACTCATCTACCTTCAAAAAGCATCATGATGGACATTGTAGTGGTGGATATCCCTACAAAATTTGGTCTCTTACTATCTCAATCATGGAGCAAAAGACTAGGTGGCACCGTTCAGATGGATCTTACATATGCCACCATCCCAATGTCTGGAGGGGAGACCAAGAGGCTTTACAAGAAAAATTTGTTGGCCTACATCATAAGAAATGAGAGAAATTCAGTGAATCACCCCATATATGCAGTGGACACTGATTTTGGGTCATGCATTCTACAAATAGATAATTCTCAACAAACATCAGTCCATCTCACTAATCCCACCTATCAGCAGCCCGAAGAAGTCACCACAACAGTATAGAACATGTATTTTGATGGAGCTAGCACTCAAATCTCAGCAGGTGCAGGTGTAGTATTGATCTCCCCATCCAAGGAAAACATTCATCTATCTTATAAGCTTGATTTTAAAAACACTAACAATGTAGAAAAATATGAAGCCTTGCTGCTAGGAGTTAAAGCTGGCAAGGAGATGGGGATCATGTGCATGAGAATTTTTGGAGATGCAAACCTTATTATACAGTAGGTCAACAACACTTTTCAGGAAAAAAATGTCAGACTAAAGGCCTACAGGGACGAGGTATGGAAACCCAGAGACTCCTTTATGTTTTTTGAACTATCATATATACCTTGGGCTTTGAATCACCTGGCTGTCCCTGCAAGTCTGTTTGTTCCTCCTTTACCTCCTAAGCTCAGCTATGATGTTCAGTTCAAGTACAGACCTTCCATACTAGATAATGTCAAATTTTGGAAGGTGTTTGAGAATGATGATGAGCTTATTAAATTCCTTCAGCTAGTAGATGAATTCTCTGATATACATATAGATCAGTAAAACCTAAACATGGAGGAATCCAAACAGCTCAAGTTAAAAGATAAAGTGGCTGATCAAAACATTGTCCAATTACCCAGCAACTATATACCTAGGGGTCTATTACCTCTGGAATAGTTGTTTCATCATAATGACATCCCTTTCAAGCCCGCCAAAAAGGAGTAAGACCCTACTATCCAAGAGCAAAACATAGGTAGCCAAATCCATCCACTGAGCTGACTGCTAATCAGAGCTCAAAATTTTGCATCCTGATAAAAGAGTTTCATGATGTCTTTTCCTGGGAGTACAATGACCTGAAAAACTATGACACCAATATCATCAAGCACATGATTCATTTCGAGAAGGACACCATCCCTTTCAAGCAGAGGCTGAGATCCATCAGTCCTCTCCTATTACCAGTAATTGAAAAATAAATCCATAAGCTCCTCAATTCCAAGATCATAATCCCCCTCAGGTATTCCAAGTGGATCGTAAACCTAGTGGTGGTAAGAAAGAAGAATGGGAAAATCAGGTTGTGTGTGGATTTTAGAAACCTAAACAAATGTTCCAAGAAAGACACCTATCCACTGCCCAATATGGAACACCTGTTGCAGAAAGTATCAGGGGCTAGTGTCATGTAATTCCTGGATGGATTCTCTGGATACAACCAAGTTTCTGTGCACCCTGATGACCAAGAGAAGACTACCTTTACCACTCCCTCGGGCACTTTCATGTATGCTAAAATGCCATTTGGGCTGATGAATGCTGGGGATACTTTTCAGAGAGCCATGGACCTAGATTTGGTAGAGTTAAAAGATAAATTTATGGTCATATACTTGGATGACCTAACTGTTTACTCTCATAGCCATCATGGCCATCTGCAGCATTTGAGGAAGGTATTTATGAAGTGCAGAAGGTATGGGATATCACTCAATCCTAAGAAGTCGCATTTCACACTCAGTGAAGGGAAACTCCTAGGTCACATAGTATAAGCTAAGGGTGTAAAGATTGATCCGATAAGGGTGGAAGCAATCCAAAAGCTATCCATACCGAGAACAAAAAGGGACATTCAATTATTTTTAGGTAAGATAAACTTTGTCAAAAGGTTCATCCCTAATTTCTTCGAGTTGGTGAAGCACATAATAGTTATGGTGAAAAAGGATGTAGAAATAAAATGGAATGACCAGTAAAGAAGATCTTTCGAAGACGTCAAGAAGGCTATCATGGAGGCCCCAACCTTGATTAGTCCTAACTATACCAAGATTTTTTATATCTTATCTTTTGCATCCTATTACACAGTGGCAGTTGTGCTGTTACAAAAATATAATGAGGGTCTTCAGCATCCAATTGCATTCTTTAGCAAAACCTTGAGAGATGTTGAGCTGAAGTATGATCCAATTGAGAAACAAGATTATGCTCTCATAAACTCTTTGAAGACTTTCAGAATTTACATTCTCCATGCAAAATTCCTTGCATATGTCCCTTCAGCTACTGTGAAGGATGTTTTGACTCAGCCTGGGATTGATGGAAGAGAGCTAAGTGGATTTCCAAGATCATTGAGTTTGATATAGAGGTGAAACCCACTAATCTAGTAAAGGGATTACGTCTGGCCAAACTCATGGCTAAATAAAAATGTGAACTAATGGGGATAAACTTCACATGTGTCAAATCAGCAAAACTGCAGACTATGGTAGCTGTAGAAGTAGATCAAGATCACAATGAGATTCCACCAGTAGCTAAAAACCTATCTTCATGTGAATGGTACTTAGTTATTATTCAATTTTTGAAGAAATTAGAAGCTCCTCCTGATCTCACTCCTAATCAAGAACAAGGTCTTAAGTTAAAATATGTTAAGTTCTACATAATTGACAAGCGATTGTACTGGAAAGATCTATCTGGAATTTTTTTGAGTTGTCTAGACAAAGAAGAAGCAGAGTAGGTCATGCATCACTTTCATTCCAGCACATGCAGGGGCCACCACTATTGGAAAACCACATCCCACAAGATCCTAAGAGCAATATACTATTGGCTAGTCCTTTTTACTGATGTATGTACTTTTGTAAGGGCCTGTGACCAATGCCAAATATTTATAGGGAAGCAACAACTCAAATCCTTGCCCGTTAGGCCTATTGTGGTGAATGGGCCTTTCCAGCAATGGGGTCTAGATTTCATAGGTGAAATAAATCCATCTTCCAGTGGGAAGCATAAATGGATCCTAGTGGCCACATACTACTTTACCAAATGGATAGAGGCAGTACCCACCAGGAATGACACTCATCAAGTCATGATGATATTTTTATATGAGAGTATCTTTAGCAGGTTTGGCTGCCTAGTAAGGTTAGTAATTGATAATGCACCAGCTTTGAAAGCTGGGGAATTAGTTAAAATGTGTGAGTCAATGGGCATTCAATTGGTGCATTCCACATCCTATTATCCTCAAGGCAATGGCCTGGCTGAGTCATTCAACAAAATCCTAGTCAGGATCATCAGAAAAATACTGGAGACAAATCAGAAAAGATGGGATTCTAAGCTTAATTTTGCTTTATGGGCTAATAGGGTGATAGGAAAAAGATATATAGGGACTTCCCTATTCAAGTTAGTTTATGGGACTGAGGCCATATTTCCTATTCAGCTCATTTTGCTAGTGACAAAATTCTTTCAGGAAGAGGAAGATGAACCAAGTGGTATGGTGAGGAGGATGACAGACTTGGTGGAGTTGCAGCAAATCAGGGAACAAGTAATAAGGAAATTAGAATCCCATCAACAGAGGATAAAGGGAATGTTTGAAAAAAGAGAAAAAGTAGACAACTTTAAGGTTGGAGATTGGGTCCTAAAGTGGGATCCTGTCAGACAGGACAAGGGAAAACATGGAAAGTTTGATTCTTTTTGGATTCTCCCTTTTGTGATAGCTCAGGTACATAAGAATAACACCTTCGAATTGCAGAATATGGAAGGGGAAGAAGTGTTTGATGGAACAGTAAATGGGCAGTTTCTGAAACTTTGCTTTATTCGAGGCTTTGAGGCCTTGTCATTTGTAAATTAGTAGTTAGTAGGTTGTTTTTGCTTACAATAAAACTCCATGCCCAATGGAACAGTAAATGATAGTGTTAAGTTTTTAATTAGTTTCAGGGAAAGGAATTTTGGTCTGGGATTCTTGGGACCTCACTGGGAGGTTCCCATCCCCAAGTAGGAGCTAGATGTTATCTCCCAAAATAAATTTATTTTGATATTATGAAGAATTTGATTTATGTAATGAAACATCTAAGGATGACTAACATCTGGAAAATATATGTTCTTGATATGGATGAAAAATTTGGAAGTTATGGCTTTCAATGGCTTAGGATAGGTTCCTAATAGCTCATTAGCCTCCAAAAATCTATGTTTCAGCAACTAAATGCTTAAACGCAAGATAAAGGTAAGCCACCGAAAGCGGCCCGAGCGAGTAAATGTAAATTAACACTTTCGGTGGCTTAGGAGAGACTGCAAATGACTCATTAGCCACTGAAAAGTGTTGCTTTCGGTAGCTAAGGGAGAAGACAAAGAAGGATTTTAACCGCCAAAAGCAGGTAGAAAGAGACATAGGGAAAGGTGCTTTCGGTGTCTTAGGTGAGACTCTGGACAGCTCATTAGCCATCGAAAGATGATGATTTCGGCAACTTATTAAACATTTCAAAGCATATTTTAACCACCGAAAGCAAGAAAATAAGCGTCAGGGAAAAAATGCTTTAGGTGGCTTAGATGAAAGCTTGGACATTTCATTAGCCACCAGAAGGATGGGTTTTCAGTGGTTAAAAGGGTTTTTCGGTGAGGCCACTATCCAGCAAATGCAAGATTTCACGACGAAGCTGGGATAACAGTTTTGGTGGGTTAGGTGAAAAGGATATCTCTTCATTAGCCACCAAAAGCCATCTTTTTGGCTGTGAGCAGACAAACTTTCGAACACTATTAACCACCAAAAAGGTAGAATGTGGAAACAGTTAGAAAACAATCAAATCACACCTTGTCAGGAAGATGAAAAATCAATGTAGGACGTGAGAAACCACCGAAATTACTTGAGACTGCATAACCGTGTGTAGAAATAAGTGAAAGAGGTCATTATAGAACTAATAAAAGGATGATAGGATTGGAAACCCTCATTTTTCCTCCACCTATCCAAAATAAGAGCAGAAAGCTCACTGAGTACCCAGGCTGATTTGTAAAATGATTGCTGGGAAAAAGAAATCGAGAAGATCAACCGCTGCCATCACCTTATGATCTCAGAATCCATCATGACATTAAAAACCCTCATAATCAATGCCAAAAGCTCCAGCACATTTCACTTTCAAGCTTATCATTCCTCTCCACCAGGAAAACCATCTTTGAGAAAGCAGTTTGCTAACACACTGTCATAGAGAGCTTAGAATTATTTTTGCAGGTACCTAGGAGTGGCATTCATCAAGATGAAGAAGGGAGGACGTACTCTCAGGTAGGGGTTGGGAGATATCATCTATTTGGAAGCACATCCAGAGGTCTATAAAATATTCCAAGATGTTGGCTGCTACAGGTTTTATGAGAAGATACAAGGTTCCCATCAGTAGGTGGCTGAGGCACTTGCCCTCTCATTTGATGGTTCAAAAGTAGTTATAGGTAAGGAGGAATTTCACATACATGAAACCCTAATCACTGAGTTAACTGAACTCCCTAGCACAGGAGAAAAATGGTTCAATACCACCATACCAAAAGATGTAGAGTTCAGGTCTTACCTAAAGCTTGAGCATAGAGAAGTGGTGTGGAAGAAGAGTGTGCCATCATCCTTGTTGGAAGAGAGGTGGTAACAACTGCTGAAGGCCATTATGGTTTACCTAACATTTGAAGGAAGATATAACAGAGCCATGATCTACCATGTCAAGTTAATGAACCACTTCATAGGTAAAATCCCACTAAATTTTCCCTTTTACTTACACAGAAGTCTGGGAAAGATGGCACACCAAGTGAAATCCCAACCAACCAATATTGCTGGAAGACTATCCCACCATGGCCTTATCCAACTATTGATCCAAGAGTTGTTGAAGAGAAGGAATATAGCATGGCCTTATTTCTTGTTTTGGAATGGATTTGAGACAGGCCATTAGCCAGAAGATAAGGGGAAGTCTCCTGCCAAAAATTTCAGCACACCGAGGCATGGGAGAAGAAAGAGGAGGGCTATATCCCTAATAGCAGCATCATAAAAACCTTCCTTATCTTCCAAGGCCAAGAAGATAAAAAATCACTTGGCATTCAATGAGAAGGGCCAAGAGGTTGAAACACACAATGAAAATATTCTAAATATACCCTTCTCAGATTCTGAAGAGGAGTAAGAGGAAGGTGCATACCTAGCTCTTCAAATTGTACCAGTGACTGAAGCACTACCATCCCCCACACCAAAGGAGTAGGAGGAACCAACAGAGAAGGATTCCTCCAGCAAGCCTAAAACTTAAAAGATAAATCAATTACTGAGGCAAATTTATGAGATGGATATTTTGGAAATGGAAATAAAGAAAAATAATGCTGGATTGACCAGCAGGAACAAGCTGCTACATAAGTCTTACCTAGAACAGAGAAAGAGATATATTTTCTTAAAGAGACTGAATACAAGGTACGCAAAAGACAATACTAGATTGTATAGGATGATTAGGCTCCAAAGACTGCAGCTGAAGGAGGCCAAGGAAAACCCTACCAGCTACCCCACTTTGGAAACCCTAGCTGAAGCTGCAGTTAGCATTCATCCTCCAGAAACTAGCCAGGTTTCTGTTAACTCTCCTAACACAGAGCCTGCTGAAGAAGAAAGCTAAGCAGATAGACCTAAAAGGACATTTTTGGAAGAAACCTAATAATTTTTCAAAATAGGGTTTTCAGTGGCTTAGGCAGATGCTGGGGCAGTTCATTAGGCATCGAAAGCACCACTTTCAATCGCTAACAGTTTCGATAGTCTGGCCTCTTAACCACCGGAAGCAGACAGAGGCTTAAAATTTAATTTTTGGCTCGTAGGACCAATTTTGGGCGAATATAGATGGCTCAGGGACAAAGTATGAAGATGAAAGAAGCATAAGAAAGCATTAGGAAAGGTCTTTTTTCAGTTTTACTATGACATTACAAGTGGAAAAGGTCACCAACACCTAGCTGTCAAAAGAAAACAGTGACTTAACCAGTAGAGGGCCAGTAGTAGTGATTTCTAGCAGTTGATTAGTTATCTGAAGGTTCATATAGTGAACTAATTCTTCAGTTAGTTAGACAAGTAGTTAATTAGGGTTTTTTAACCTAATTTGCAAAAAACTATTATTTTGTTTATTTTTGTAAAAACACATCCAAGTTTTCAAGATTTGTATATTTTGTAAAGGCTATAAAGCCTAAGAATTATTTTATGGAAAGGGTTTGACTTTGGGGACTTATATACCTATACTATTATCAGCTTCTCATTTTGCTCATGATTTAATATAAGATCTTTGGTTATCATTTTGTTCAGCTTCCATTTATGTCTTTTCTGTTCTTATGCTTGAATGTGTATTCAAGTTATAATCAATTTAATTAATGACTGATAGCTGTCACCCTATTACCATGTTGATGTGATTTGAATTATAATTACCATCCTTATAATGATTTAGCCATTTATATTGATCTATTTTGTGTGTAAGTCTGCCAGCCTGATGAGTTCTCCATCCCTGCACCTTATTGTCAACCTCTGAATAGTGGTTAGTAAAGCCTTGTACCTGATTGAGTTTCATGCATGTCTTGAGAGTGGAAGTTCATATATGCCACCTAACTTGATCCATATTAGAAAACCCCAAAAACATTGTAAGTTATTAGGCATCCTTGAGCTATAACCTAGAGGAGTTTCCTGGAGTGATAACAGAACCCATAAGAGTGAGGCTAATGTCCATGGTTTACCCAATCCATGGGCTAAGTCAACAAAACTGTCACATCTTGTGATATTTATTACAATAAAAGGTTACAATATGCAACATCATTGTTTCCATACATTATTTCTATTGTCCTCATAGAATCTCTCACTGAGAGTATTTATAATCTATTGAAATACTAATGTTATTCATATATTCCTATCATTTCTTATAATGAACATCCTTTAGAGAGAGCTAGAATTAATCATGAATCCATAAGATCATTGGTAGCCCCGACACATAGCTAGACATACCCGATTAACCTACATTGGGTCTATAAGAATTCATGCAATGAAATACATGTTCAACACTAATTAAAAACAAAAAACTGGATCACATGAATTAAGATCGACCCAAAGTAGTGAGTCGTGCCTATGTACTTGTTGAAGCCTTGGAAGTGTATGTGGCTGAAAAGGGTGTCTAAGACTTGCAACAGAGGAAGAAAACCTAGCCAAAGGCTTCAAGCAATCCCACGCAAGTATTGCTTTATCCTCGAGTTGTTTAAATTAGTGATCTCCCATGGATATTTAAATAGCCTCCGCTAGCTTTTGAGAGTTTGATCCATAGAGGATATGTTTCCTAGGTTGGAAAACAAGGTGGGTGATGTAAGAAAAGGAAAACTTGGATCTAACTAGTAAAATGAAACATGATCTAAATATAAGCTATTTAAATATTATATTGAATTGATTTGCAGGTGAACTAGAGGTGAAAAACATACAAGTAACTTCACCCAATCAACAAAAATGTAAATTAAATTAAGAAATTATCACCTACTTACAACCAATTAATAAAAAAAATCATTTGACAACAACCTAATATTATATCATTTAGAGTCAACCTGCATAGCACATGTTAGTTGAAAAACCAACATTTCTTGCTGTAAATTTTTCACTGTTCAATCACTTGCAGAAATAGATAAAGACGTTTAAAAGAATAAATTCCTTAAATATTTGTCAATGCATTAATCGGTAACAAAGATAAATCTAGGTTATGAATGAGCACATTTATCAATTCCAAGTAAATCACAGCATCATCCAGCCATTCACAACAAGGAAAATTGAGATATGTTAAAGAAATTAAATCAGATCATTGACAAGAGATATGAAATAAGAATACTATATTTATTCAAAGTTTGCCAATAAATTACATAAACCTTAGGAAAAACAGAGGTGTTTTTTGGTCTCTTGTACCGAGCTTTCCTTCTCCAAAAGTCCCCTGATACATTCGAAAACTACCTCTTAAATAATTATTACAAAATAATGAATTTCCCTCAAAAGGGGATCAAAGAACCCAAACAAAACTAATATCCCAAAAAATCCATCCATATTTTCCATATGCCTAACAATTCCTCAATATTAGGATAGCTAGTGGATTCAATTCCAAGTTGGGCATTGCACTTGTAATCTTCTATTTAATTTTTAGCTAGCTTATGCCAAAAACGAATATAGTTGTGGATTTTCCCTTCAACTGCAAATGGTCATTTTATTAACCGATCCACATTATCTATACTCACATGATCAAGCTCCTTAATATTCTCTTCCACTTCATCTCTTCACTGCTCAACCTGTTCAATCATTAACCCTGGTGGACATGCCTTGTTAATGAGTACCATCGCAGGAAAAGATAATCCATCCATTAGATTGTCTACAGTGTACCATCTCTACCACAAATGGCTTGTTCTTTCTTATAATCTTCAGCAACCGTTTCATCCAGATCCTCCCAATATTACAGGATAGTATTTATTTTCTTTAATTAGAAGTTGCTAAGAATGGTAATGTTGTATGGCCTATCCTTCATATACCTTTGGCAGTCTGTCACTTCATCCTATTCTTTTGAAGCTTATTTCCTTTTTTCAACCAGATCTTATAAATAAAAAGACATTTTATCAAAAGTCACATGAGTTTCAAAAATTTTATCTAAATATTTAAACAACCCATTCATTAAATCATGATGCTCCCTATTGGTTTGGAGATACAGCTCGTTGAATTCCTCCTGAGAAAACTTAGAAAATGAAGATGAATCTGCACCTGCAGTTGCATATTCATACCATTTTTCCAACAAAACTACATTCTATGACAAATTAGCATTGGTAGTCTTGTCTTTCTGTAGCTCATCCTAAAGAGCAACATTCTTTACCTGTAATTCATTATACCTATCATTAGATATTTTTACCAAATTAGTAATTTGGTCCTTATGTTGTCTTTTGACCTACTGCAGTTCCTCCTTTAATATGATAATTGCTTCCTTCTTCTTATCGAATTCCCTATTCACAGTATTGACAACATCAAAGTTAGCACCTGTAAAGGCCCCTAGAATAGAAGCAGTGTCCGTAGCATACACCTGTGGATCACCAGATTGTTGAGTCCATACAATCTCATTTGAAAGAGATGTATGCACATCACTTTGATCTCTACTCCTCTTTTTTCCTCTCTTAACCACTGATTTATCCAATTTTATATAACGATACTCTACGAGATATATTACAAAGTCTTCATTGAATTCATCTCTTATCTCATCAATGGGGGGTACATAAATACCTGTAGATATCAAAGAGGAGGTTTGAGTCATAGTATGAGAAGGAATGGGCCTAGTAATATGAGAGGTAAGTGAAGAGGAAGTGCTACCTTGGACAACAGTCAATTCAGGAGTTGAAGGATTATCTGGAAGAGAAGTTTCAATAGATGAAACCTGCATGGTGGTTGTTTGAAGTGATGATGGTAAAAGTGCTGAGGCTTTCTCACAAACATGAGATGGTATTGAACTAAAAAAAGGAATATGCAGTGGAACTTTAAACACTTGAGATATAGTGGATGGTGGAATAGGAATTTGTATAGAGACGAGTGTTATAGAATTAGGTAGACATATGGCATCATGATATAGCTGACACATCAGGGGTGTCATGGTAGAACCAATAGGAAAAGAATATAAGGCTAGGATTGTTAATGTATCTGTAACTTCAGAATGTATTCATCCATATATCTTATGTATTGTACCCCGATGTTTATTCTGGAATGTGCTTGTAATGTACTTGAGTCATTTCATGCCTCAATGTTCCTATCGAGATGTTATATAATGTAAACAAGTCATGTCAATTCATTGTGGGTAACCCTCCTATTGGACAAGGGTTAAAGTCCCCGCAGTTGTGGGGCCCTATGGTTATTAGACTATCCTAGAGAATTCAACCCTAGGTGAGTCATTGTAATTCGGGGCAATAGTCCCCACCATTGTATTAAAGATAACCATCCTTGTTGGTCGGAGGAGGCAAAGTCCCCACAAGTTGTGGGGCACTAGGGTTATTAGACACTCCTAGAGATGTCGGCTCTAGTAAGTAATTGTTAAGTGAGGCTGACATGTTGGAGTGGGTTTCAAGTGAATGAAAGAATATAAATATAGAGTGAGCCTCTCTATTTATCACACACACACTCACTCATTGGGGCAAATGAGTGATAGGAGAAGTTGCTGGGACAAGAGAGACACTACTGCGGTCGGGAGATCATCTTTATGTTTTTGGGTTTTACTTTTGGTGCTGATTCTATCTCTAAGGAAGTTGAGGGATTTTATATTTTATGGTCTCCCAGAGGAAAATTCTTTGTGTCTCTTGTCTCTTGTGTTTATTGCTGTTCATGTTATTCTCTCAGTTAAAGATCCTAAGATCATAATGCTAGCTTGAATGATAAAAATCTAACATGGTATTAGAGATAACCTGAGAAGAAAACATTGTGCAGATACAGAAGCTAGGGATTCTTAATTTTTGGGTCTCTCTCCACAATCCATCAGCAAAATTATGCTAGGATGACTCTCCATTGAAGGGCGTATCTTTCTGTCGAAGCGAAATTTGATTCCGAGCATTTTCAGTTTTTGATGTAGGAAATTAGGGCTTCTTACAAAAGAGGAATTTTTGAGTGAGCCCAGCATAGGATTTCTCTCCTCATCAAAATAGAATTTTAGAGACCTGGATCAATACTTTTGGTTGGGTGAATCTCTGGGAAAGTCAAACCCTAGTTTGACCCCGAGCTGGAAAAAGCCTAAAATACTAAAACTGATAAGTTTTGGAACGTTTGCTATATCTCAAGATTTATGAAGGCTAAGGAGCTCAAAATTGAAGAGGTTGAAGATAATATCCTTATGTACACGGTTTCAAAAATTCATTCCCGCTTTTCTATATTCTGGGAGATATGATCCCTCCAAGTTAGGGTTCTAGCCTCTTCCAGAATTCATCCTTAAACAGGACACCTGGGGTGAATTTCTATATCTTGGGATACAAAGGTCCAAATGCAAATCCTAAAGATGTTCCAAAAAGGACACAGACTGTGCTTTCTGTGGTCCAAGTTTCAGACCTAGAATATGAAACAGTGACACGTGGTCATCCGTACAACTTCACTATTCTAAATATTCCTGTAACATGTCACCTTCGGAAAAGGATGATAAGTCCCAATTGGTAAAACCAATTATGATGAAACCTATGGCATGGGAATAGATATAGGTGAGGATACCTTAAGGTGAAGTTTTAGACACATAGGAGCATTAATTTCAGAGATACCACAGAAACAATAACAGGCATTTATACAAAAGAAATTGGAAAACTAGGGATTCCTGTTCCAAGAGCTTCCATCCACTGTTTTTAGAGAAGGAGTACATTGGACAGCTCAACTTGAAGAGATCTATCTTTCTATCCAATCAGATATGAAATATTCCAAGTTGATAAAATTAGGGTTTCTCTGACAAACCCTAGATCAATGAACTCTGGAACCAAGACGAACACCTCACATCGGTAAGATATAATCTTTTGTTATTTCTATTTGAGGATCTCATTTCAAAGTGATATATCCCATCAGCTTAATGATAAGCTTGGTGAAGTTGAAAAATTCCAATCATGGAAGTATATGATCTCTCTGAAAAAAATGAATTGGACACCTACATAAGAAGAGAGGTTCCAGTTCTAGAGGGAGATGAGGCTAAAAGCCTTACACCAGAAGAACTTGGTCAAGGCCAAGAAGATCATTGATTCAATCACGGATCACATTGCACCACAAGTGTCTTCCATAAAGACACTAAAGATGTTTGATTCCTTAACCAAGCTATTTAAAATAAGAATATTACTTTGAGAAACTAGTTGAAGAATGTGAAGATCCAAAATACAGAGACCATGCAGTCATACTTTACAAGGGTCTCTCAAATCAAAGAACAACTTAAAACAGTAGAAGAAGAAGTGGAGAATGCAGAAGTGGTGATAGCCAACCAAGATCATGGGATTCATTCATGAGAGGAATGTGTGCCAGAAGGAAGTGATTACTTTCAACAAACTCTGGGAAAAATAAGAAGCTTGAATCATAAGAAGAGAAGAGAAGATGGGAGCAATTGAAGATCAAGTTCTCACCATCTAAAGAAGATCCCTCAAGCAATGAGGAATATGAAGAACTCAACTCTTGAAGAACCTCTTATCCACCTTAGCATTTGGATAAGAATGAAGCTATTATGAATGAAGAAGATGATGAAGCTGAAGGATCAACAAGGAGTCCACCCATGAAACAAATAAAGATAAGTATTCAATTGTCATTTCATGATATTGTTTTGTTATGCAGTTGATGTATTATGCATAATTGAATGTTTGCATTAATGACAATACACTACTAATATGCATGTGATGGGTAAGTAGATCATGGTGCTATACAACTCTCCATTTTTGCTTATCTAGAATGAAACCTCTTTGCTGACATATTGGATTAGTGCATAATCTCAGTGTTGTCCTAGTAGAGATGGAAGACATATAGAATGTTTCCGTGAGATATGGATGGATGTTGTATTGGCTAAAGTAGTTGCATGATCATATATTTATGCATAAGAATTTGCCAGTATGAATATTCTTTATGAAATGTTTCTAACCATACAAATGCATTTAACTTGTAGGAAAGATCGCATACATAATCGCCTACAAGCAAAGAAGGATGAAACTTGTTCCAAAGAACAAGTGACGACAGTTCAAGATGAAGAATACTATGATGAATGCAGCGACATCATTGATACATAACCTTCCAGCTATGAAGAAGTAACCAAGAAGAAAGGGAAGACAAGTTCAAGAAGAATGATGTCTAGGATGCAATATCGATACGTGAAGGGAAGTTCATAGTTCCATCATGCAGTAGCAAGATTCGTAGCACGAGGCTTCTCACGAAAAGAAGGAATATACTATGAAGAGACATTTGTAGCCAGTGGGAGTTGAAACACATACATGATGAGCTTGATGAAGATCTTAACCTTTTCTACAAGGTTGAAGATGAAAGTCTATACACTAGATGGATGCATAGAATATTAGTAACATAGGAAGCTACTTGTCACTCCGGTACAGAATGGTTCAGTGCATAGAGTACGGAAGACAGAGGGAGTATGCTGTTCTGCTTCAGAGGGGGTGACTACAAAAGATCTTGAGTTTCAACATGGTACGACAGGATGGAAAAATTACCGATGACTCTAGGCTTTACTAAGAGTAAAGTGGATTCCAACCTTTACTTCAAGATTGAAGGCGGAAGACTAGTGATGCTCCTGTTATGTGATGATGCACTATTTTCTAGGCATGAAGGTGTGGTAGAATGCGGATGGAATATTACTTGGACAAGGGAAGTATGCAGTAGAGATCCTGAAGAGGTTCAGGATGATGGACTGTAAGGCCATGACCACACCTATGGCATCGAACTTGAAGCTATTGAGTGTTGCTTCATCAGAAGCGGTTGATGCCACGATGTATCGTCAGATGATTGGGTCCTTGATCTTCCTGACAAACATGAGACCATATATTTGATTTGCTATGAACACCTTGAGCCAGTTCCTAACAGATCTGAGACATGTTCACTTGATTGCTGCAAAGCATATTATGAATTACTTGAGGGGTACAATTGATTATGGGATCAAATATGAGGTGAATCAAAAGATTAACTTGGAGGGTTACGTTGATTCCGATTGGGTAGACAGTGCCATCGATAGGAAGAGCACTTCAGGATGCTATTTTAGTATGGGATCAGGTGTGATCTCTTGGTTTAGCAGGAAGCAATCCTACGTGGCACTGAGTACAACTGAAGCAGAGTATGTGGTAGCTTGTTCATCTAGTTGTGAGGTAGTATGGCTGAGGAAGCTATTATCTGACTTATTTGATCTCCAGATGGATGCTACTTGTATACATTGTGGAAACCAGAGTTGTGTGAAGTTGTTAGAGAGCCCAGTATTCCATGACAAGTCGAAGAATATCGAGATCAATTATCACTATATCAGGGATATGGTGCATAGGGGACCAGTGAAGATCCAGTATGTTGAGACGAATGAACAGATAGTTCATGTGTTGACGAAGCCATTGGCCAGAGTGAAGTTTGAGTACTTCAGGAATAATCTTGGTGTTCTCTAGATCAAGGTTCCTTCCAAGGGGAAGTGATGAGTCTATAAGCCATTCTTAGGAGTAGGTCAGATGTAAGGGCTGAGCCATTCTGTCATGGTGAGAGGATGGTTCTTTCTATGTTAGATATGAGTGCTGAGCCATTCTGATATGACTGTAGGATTGGTTACTACATGATTAGATATAAGGGCTATTGCCATTCTTGGAATGGAGGTTCCTGGTCAATTACCAAGAATACTTGGTCTAGGAATGAGGGCCTTTCTGATACAATTGTAAGATGTAGTCTTACATGATCAGATGTGAGTGCATGGCCATTCTGAAGTGATTGAGGGATGTGTTATCACTTGATCAAATATAAAGGCTATTGTCATTCTATCATGGTGAGAGGATTTCTTCCTTCCATGTCAGATGTGAGTGCTGACCATTCTGATGTGACTATAGGATCAATTCCTAGATGATCATATGTAAGGGCTACCATGTTTCTGACGATTCAAGGTCAGATGTGAGTGCTAGCCATTCTGATGTGACTGTAGGATTAGTTCCTACATGATCAGATGTAAGGGCTACCACAATTCTGTCATGGTGAGAGGATTGTTTCCTTCCATGTCAGATGTGAGTGCCGACCATTTTGACTTAGGGTCAGATGGAAGGGCTACCGCCTTTCTGACAAGTAAAGGTTAGATGTGAGTGCCGACCATTCTGACTTAGAGCCAGCTGTAAGGGCTACTACCATTCTCTGAATGGAGGCACCTGGCCACTTACCAGGAACCCTCAGTCTAGGACTGAGTGCCTTTCTGACGAGTCAAGGTCAGATGTGAGTGCCGACCATTCTGACTTAGGGTCAGATGTAAGAGCTACTACCATTCTCTGAATGGAGGCACTTGGTTAGTTACCAGGAACCCTCAGTCTAGGACTGAGTGCCTTTCTGATGAGTCAAGGTCAGATGTAAGGGCTGTGCCATTCTGACATGGTGAGAGGATGAGGTTCCTTCCATGGTCAGATGTAAGGGCTGGTCCATTCTAACATGGTGAGGGGATTAAGTTCCTCTCATGGTAAAATGTGAGTGCTAGGTGTGCCTTTCCAATGAGTCAAGGTCAGATGTAAGTGCTGGATGGGCCATTCTGACCTAGGGTCAGATATAAGTGCTGAAGAAGACCTACATGGAGGCTAGGCCTACAACCAACATGAAAAAGGACTGGTTTTGTAGAACTTCCTGTGATGAGAAGAATCATGAGAGAGCACATATGATGATGACCTAGTGATGATTTAGATCCAGTTATGATGTCTCCACGATGATCTAGATTGAGTGACAATCCATATCCAACAATGATGATTCAAATCGAGTGATGATCAAGATCCAGCAGTGATGATCCAGATCGAGTGATGATCCAGATCAAGTAGAGATGATCCAGATCGAGTGATGATGATCCAGATCAAGATAAAGACGACCTGAAGATAAATATGAATTGAAGATAAACATGACTTGAAGATGAAGAGGACTTGAAGATGCAGATGATGGGATGATCTAGCGAAGAATACCAGTGCTGACAAATTATGTTGAGAGAATACCTTCCTAGTTAAGAGGGAGTGTTAATGTATTTGTAACTTTAGAATGTATTCATCCGTATATCTTATGTATTGTACCTCGATGTTTATTCCGAGATGTGTCTGTAATTTACTTGAGTCATGTCATGCCCCAATGTTCCTATCGGGAGGTTCTATAATGTAAATAAGTCATGTCATGTCATTGTGGGTAACCCTCCTATTGGTCAAGGGTTAAACTCCCCACAATTGTGGGTCCCTATCGTTATTAGACTATCCTAGAGTAGTCAACCCTAGGTGAATCATTGTAAGTCAGGGCAATAGTCCCCACCATTATATTAAGCATAACCCTCCTTGTTGGTCAGAGGAGGCAAAGTCCCCACAAGTTGTGGGGAACTAGGGTTATTAGACACTCCTAGAGTTGTCAACTCTAGTAAGTAATTGTTAAGTGAGGACGACATGTTGGAGTGGGTTTCAAGTGAGTGAAAGAATATAAATAGAGAGTGAGCCTCTCTATTTATCACACACACACTCACTCATTGGGGCGCATGAGTGAGAGGAGAAGTTGCTGGGACAAGAGAGAGACTACTGATGTCAGGAGATCATCTTTATGTTTTCGGGTTTTAATTTTGGTGCTGATTCTATCTATGAGGAAGTTGCGGGGTTTTCTCCTTTAGGGTTTCCCTGAGGAAAATTATTTGTGTCTCTTGTCTCTTGTTTTTATTGTTGTGCATATTATTCTCTCAGCTAAAGATCCTAAGATCATAATGCTAGCTTGAATGATAAAAATCTAACAAGGATTGATGAAAGGAGGCTAAAGATGATGGACAAGGATGAGAAGAAGATTGTGATTTTGGGAGAGCTGATGAATATCTCCCATTGTTGCCACTAAATGCATTCACAAATTCCTTCAAATTATTATCATTTCCTTCTTCCTCAATGATAGGGGCAAGGAAAAGTCTTTCATCCTCCTCTTCTGAATTGGTCAAATCTATAGTAGAAGCATGGAATGATGAAACTTGAACCTTCAATTCCTTGAGTGGCTTGTTCTCAACCTGAGTTTGTTCAAATTGAGCTCTATCAACAACAGTAGTTACCTGAGTAGCTTCAGTTGGTTTAGAAGTTGAAATTTCTTGAGTGTCCAATGACAAAGTCATCCTAGTCAGATTTTGCTTAATTTGCTCTGAAGTATGTATTAAGGCTTTAACATGTTGATCAATGAATGCCCATGGAATGTATTCCATGGGAATTTTACCTTTATCTATGGCTGAACTTGTTGCTGTGGAAGGGTCTTTGGATGCTTGAGTCTTGTTTGTTGCTGCTTGGGCCTCCTTTTCTTCTCTATCTCTTATCATATTTTCTTGAATATCTAATTCAATTGCCATGTAGTGTTAGACCCTGTCTCTGACTTCCTTTTGATATAGAAGTATTTGAATCTATTCTTCTTTACTTTTATCCCTAGCCAAAATCTCAGGGAAAGTATGAACTGCTTGATAGATTAATTCATATGGGACTTATTCATGAGTGTATCCTAGTTTTAAATGATTATGCTTAACGTGAAAATCGACAATCCCCTTGGGATCATGTTGTATCTTACTGGAAAAACCCAGCTGAGCGAAAGTATGTGATCACTAAGTTATGATGCCCAACTGGAGTTTGGTATACTCAAGGATCCAAGATTTTGAGGAAACTTCGGCCAGACTTTTCTTTTGGGAGGTGCACACTTCTTATATATTCCTTCGGTCACCATGTGAAATGATATTACTTCAAGAACCAATCTGTCAGGCACGAAATTTGGTAGAATATGAGAAACATTACTTCTAAATACTATGATGTATGCAAATTACTCACTTACATACCAATCCCCTATTGTGGGTATAAGGGTTTTGGCTTCAGGGGAGAAAGCAGGAAATTCCTTCTTGAAAATTGAGAAATAGACTTGGCCAAGGAAGTTCTCACAAATGTCATAAAATATGGTCACATAGTCGGTGTCCCATAGCTCTACATGGTAAATGTGTATAGGCGGGGCTGGTAGCACCTAGCTCCATCCCAAATTTGGATAACAGAACTCAGTGCAAAAGATGTCAACAATGTGCACATAGAAGAAGAAATTAGGTTTCTTCTTGGCAGTACCTTTTTGAAATTCCTGTATGATTGTTTTGAGTTATAAAGAAAGGATTGAAGCCCATGGGAGAGATTCACCCCTGGTTATAACATGATGGGTAAAAAGAGACCATTCTTTCTTAAAATAGGAACAGTTAAGGAGACCGTAAATCCTACACAACATTGATGCAAGCATGGAATAGGATTCCTTAAACCTTTCAATAGGGTATAAGTCATCTTTCCTCTGAGAAAACTTATGTGGTCCAGTCATCCAAGACTTCAACATTTGGTTAAAATTATACCTGGACTTAGTAGCTTTGACGAAATCAGCATTAAGGAGTTGTCTAAAATGTTTGAGAGCATAAATTTTTACAAAATTATCAGAACGAAAATTGGAAAGTAGCAATCCAGTGCTATTATTAAAATAATAGTATTTTGGATTGGCATGATCAATAATCCATGTAACCGCATCGTTGTAATGGAGATCGACAGGTCTTGCAACAATCATGTGGATTCTAGAATCTCTAATTCTCTTGTAAATGGGTTGGTCATCTTGGAAGTCTGAAATATCATCGTTATTGAAAATGGAATAGATTCTAGACCAATCTAATTGGTAGGTTTCCCTAAACTAGCCACTAGTATCAGAGAAGAGACCGAAATTTGGGTCTTTAGTCAGCATGTCTTTCTGCAGGTTTTTACACCGGGTAATTCGATGTGTTTTTGAGGTTGACATATTCTATTGAACACATAAACCAAAAATTAAAACTAATTTATACTGGAACAATACTAAGAAATTCAAATTAGGAGAGGCAACTCAAAAACTAACCTGTAACTAGAGCGAATAGTGGCAAAGTTTCTTGGTAAAAACCTCAAAGTAAATTCACGAAGCATAGCAAGTTATAGTGGTAAAAATGGTGAAGAAATTTTCAACAAGACCAACATATATATAATTTGTGGGAAATAATTAAGACCATAGGATGAGGATAAGAACAATGGTAAAGATCAAGCTCTTCGGAATGCAGGATTGAAACACAAAATTCAAATTGTATTAATCGTTCTACAACCCGCATTCCGCATTTGTGGGATGTGGGATGCGGAATCACAAAAAAACAAAACTTTATTTAAACCTCTCTGCAGCCCACATTCTACAGTTTGCAGTATGTGGGATGTGGGAACATGCAAATAAAACGACATAATAAATGACACCCCACACCCCACATTCCACACTTATGCGGGATGTAGGTTGCAGGATGAGAAAATTCAAATATATGAGCACAACTTCCGACATCCCGTAATTTGCGGGTTGCGGGGTGCAGGGTGCAGGATTGAAACAATTCCAAATGAAACTATCTTTATGTGTCTTGCAAGCACACAAATCAAGCATGGATTTTGGAATTTTTGGTTGAGTTAGAAGACTACAGAAACCAAGATAAGTAAAATAGAAGCCATGAAAAGGACAAGGGATTTTAATCATTTACCTTTGTCTGTGTAATTGGGCTCCCATATAAAAATGACATGGGATCTATTGTACTTACAACAAATGGAGACTTGCTGGAAGAACCAATTATCTCTGCAAAGCAATAACCTTTTCCAATTAAATATGTTAGTAGATAAATGATCAACTTGAGATTACAGGAAATGTTGATATAAGAGTGCAACCAACAAAGGATTATCAAAGAGTGATTAATGCATTCCCATCCATGGTCATTGTAAGGTTAATGCAACTCTAATTCAAATGGCATGAAGGATAAGGATCACATGGAGTAAGGATAATATAGGCATGCAATTTAGGTTGAACCTAGAATCAGACCTTGACAATTTTGGATCTTCGCACATAGGCAACTAAAACCACCAACTCTTTTTTCTGTTTTAAAAAAAAATAAAAACAGTCTATTGACATAGGACCACTACCCCATGCTCTAGTGATTAGTGCCATTCGCAAAATTGACCTGGAAACTGAAAAATACGTCTCGGTAAGGAGACCTCTTGTCTTCCGGAAATATGGCTGAAAGCAACTATCATGGCTTGGGTACCATCTAATGATAATTTCAGTCCAAGATCAAGTCCATGATGATAGTAAGTATGGCTTTGGATAAGACCCTCTCATCCTTATTTACAATAATTTTCTCTTTGGGAAAAACTAGGGGTTTATTTGGATATGGATTACAAGACACTACCATGGCTTGGTATCCACATAACGGTAGTGTTACTCACCGATTCTTTGCAAATCATGAATGAGGAAAATTGTGATAGGATCTCCCATCTTCCATAAAACTGAAATCCACCTCCCCAAGTCATATGGTAAATATGTCATTCAACTAAGAACCTATGAACTTAATGAGTTGGCTCGTAATGAGACCCCTCAACTTGCAATCCACATAATGAAATTATTTGCATATAGTCATGATTGAATTCCAAAAGAGTAAGAATGACCAGGTTATAAAGGTATGCTACAGTGCTCTAATGAGACCTTAGACAAGACGAACCTTTTCTTCCATGACTTTCCTCACAAAAGTAAGGCATATAGAATATACTGGCCGAGATGAGAGTGCATCAATATGAAACCCTATAATGATTGGTTGCCATTCACATATAAAACATCCTGATACAAGTTAGGGAAGATGGAAACTGACAATTTTCTTAGGTTAAGAGAATTGAATATTGAAAAAGACTGATTGCCCATCATTTCCAGATGTGTAGAGATTACCAAAAGTCTACTAATATCAAGAAAACACTCAGAAAATAGGAAAATAAAATAACACACCAAACCTATGTACGGGGTTGAATAATATTTTCAAGCAAAATACTTTTTAAGTAGGAAAACATTCATTAGATAGGTGTCAATGACAACTTCCAGTGTTTGTAACCGAACAGTACTAGGACCAATATTTTCTGTAACAATGAATGGTCCTAGCCAAAGGTGTTAGAGCTTCTTATACTCCTTGTTGTATTTTTGTTTCTTGTACCATATCAATAATAAATCTCCGTCTGAAAAGTCTCTATCAAATTAGGACTTCTCGTTGAACCATTTTTTCACCAATTGTTGATGTTGGTAGAATATGTTCTTGGCTCTTTCTCTATCTTTGTCTAGCTTAAGCAAAAAATAAATCCTCTGTTGTAATGGAGAAGAATCATCCTCTCGGATGGATTGGTCCAACTGCAATGAAGGGATGGTGATATTAGCTGATAGGACTACTTCCTTTCCATAAACTAGGAAATAAGGGGAGTTACCAATGGCTACCTTTGGAGTGATTTGATCTGCCCAAAGAGCATTATAGAGTTGGGTGTGCCAATTTTGGTGATGCGAAGCCACTTTCGTTTTTAGGATTTTTATCAAGTTATTGTTAGAAGATTCTGCAAGTCCATTTCCCTAAGGATAGTAGTTGGAAAAAAAATTAAGTTTGATTCATTTCTCAAGGGAATAGCTAGTCAGGTCAATGGATTGGAAATATGACGCATTATAAAATATAGGATACTTGTGGGGGCCAAACCTGGTGACTATCTTGTTTTCAAGAAAGGAAATTACCTAGTTTATATTACATAGTCTTAGAGGGACTGCTTCAACCAACCTGGTGAAATAATCAGTGGCTGTCAAAATGTATTTGTGCTGTAAAGAAGATATAGGGTTGATAGGTCTGATGAAATCCAATCCCCACTGCTGAAATGGGAATTGGACAGCTACTGACTACAAAGGGAAGGTAGGTTTCTTGACTTTTCCAGCTCACTTCTAGAAAGGATCACATCTTTTGAAATATGCATCAGCATCTCTGAATAGGGTAGGCTAATAGTATCCTGGCCGAATGATTTTGTGACCGTTATATCACCTAAGAAATTCCCACTTGCAGGCCTTGCATGAAATTGAAAAAGGAACTCGTCGGTCTGGTCCTTTTCCAGGAATTTAATAAAAACTCCATCATAATTATTTCTAAACATAACATTATCAATAAGTTGATAAGGGGATGATTTCAGCCTTAATTCTCTATGTTTCTTAGGATCAAGGGTTTCAGGAGCAAACCCATTATGAAGAAAGAACTTGATGTGATCATACCATTCAAATGTCGATGTTTCGATTGCATTAACAAAACCTGTAGGTATAGGATCTTCCTGTTCCCAATTATTGTGTTGATCTTCAGGATCATTTGACTGGGCAGTGAGTTGAAACAACCCTTGTCGTATGAATATCTTTGCGAGTTTGATATCCATTTCATATTCTTATAGGGTCGTCATCCACTGAGCTATTTTTTCTCCCAACTCCATTTTGACGAGGACATTGTGAATGGCCGCATACGGGACAATCACCTTGGTCCTTGACTTCAAAAGATAAGGCCTGTAATGTTTTACTAATTTATACACCATGTATGCCTATTTGTCATCTTATGAATAGTTGATTTCAGCTCCTTTAAATGTCGAACTCATGAAAGAGATGGGGACCTCAACATCCTTATGATTTTTCTATGTTAGGATAGCTGCATAAGAAAAATCAGTAGCAAAAGTATAAAGTATGAAATCTTTACTGAAGTCTGGAGACATAAGAGCAGGTGTGTCTACTATAGCTCTCCTGATTTCAATAAATGCATTATTCTGTTCATTGAACCACTTAAATGGTACATCCTTTTTAACTAAAAATTGCAGGGGTTTGACAACTTGGGAGAAAATTGGAACAAATCTACAGATGAAATTAATCTTACCCAATAATAAATCCATTTCCTTTCGGGAGTTAGGGAGGCCGATCTTGGAGATTGATTCAACATGCCTTGGATCAATGATCATACCTTCCTCTTGTTGGGCACCCTATATGAAAGTTAATTAAGGCTAACATATAGAGTGTTCAATATAAATTGTCAACCCAGGGAAGTCTTTTATTTCAAAGATAATGTGCACTGTATATGATTAAACACTAAGTAGTTGATACTGTAAATAAATTATCCTACATTATTGCTCAACCCAACTCTTCCCATGATTAACTTAATCTAATTTACCTTTGTAAGAATGAAAAACCACAAATACCTTTGTACTATCCTTAATCTGGAAATAAGAGATTCAGAAAATAAAGATCTAGATTTACTTTTGCAAAAATTTAAATTCTAAATTACCAGACCATCTGAAGATCCATTATAACTATCTCAATCCAACTTGATCTAGAATTCATAAAAGCAAAAATTGAACTTCAACAATTATAACTAGAAATGGAGTTAATTAACAAAACTCAAGAAAGACATCAATTGAAAGAGACTAGGGATGATGCGTTGTTGGTACATTCAAAATCCAATCTGCATGAAATCATTGTTTTGATCCCCTTTGGATAAAAAAGGACGTATCCTGCACCCACTCTATCCTTAGCTCTAGAGCCATCAAAAAACAAAGTCCAAATGACAGGGTCAATTCTGAAGTTGGTATTTATATTATAAACATTATGTACAATAGTGTTGTAGAATGGCACAGGAGTAAAGTGAGTTATCTGAGACTGTTTCTACACATTCTATGCTGGCGAAACATCAGTAGGTAGGTCTCCAAAGAAAGTGTCAAATGTAAAATGTTCAATTTGATTATCAAAAAAGGAGACATATTCATTGGAACCATCGAGATCAGTTAAAGTTTGTTTCATGAATGGTTCTATATCAAATTTGAGTTTGTTAAACTTCCATTAAGGGGTAACCATAGATGAAACCAATCCATAGCAAAGTAAAATTTCACTTTTTTGTGAACAATATCGACTTAACCACATACTGTAAATCTTTGGGACATCTGCAATCAGAATATCAATAGTCTGATGAATTTGGGGATCTGCAGATAATATGAGTGTTAGATTTTTAACATTAAAGCTATCATTATCTTAGGATATTTAACTGAGAGAATAACAAGCACAACAATCAAACATAAGAGACAATGAACAAAAATTCTTTCCTTGGGGAAACCATAAAGGAGAAAACCGCGCAACTTCCTCAGAGATAGAATAAACTCCAAAAGCAAAACCCAAAAATAGTAACATGATCTCCCGATAGCAGTAGTCTCTCTTTCTCGTGTCCCAACAACTTCTTCTCTCTCAGTTATGTGCTACAATTGAGTGTGAGTGAGAGTGTGATAAATAGAGAGGTTGACTCCCTATTTATACTAATTCCTGACTTGACAATAACTCACTAGGGCCGAATTCTCTAAGAGATTCTAATAACCCTAGGGCCGCACAACTGCAGGGACTTTAACCCTTGAACAAGTGGAGGGTTACCCACAATGACTTGACATGACTTGTTTACATTATTGAATCTCTCGATGGGAACATCAGGGCATGACATGACTCAATTACATTACAAATACTTCCCAGAACAAACATTGCGGTACAATACATAAAAGATACAAGTGAATACATTTCGAAGTTACAAATACATCAACACTACCTCTTAACTAGGAAGGTATTCTCTTGACACAATTTATCAGCACAAGTATTCTTCTCTATATCATCTAGATCATCATTGATTTCTTGTCATCTTCATATTCATGTCATATTCATCTTTCAAGTTATCTTCATCTTCAAGTTATCTTCATCTTCAAGTCATCTTCATCACTACATCTGGATCATCATCACTGCTAGACCATCGTCACTGGATCATTATCAATTCTGGATTATCACTTGATCTCGATCATCATCACTAGATCATCATCAATTTTGGATCATCACTTGATCTCGATCATCATCAATGGATCGTCATCAAGTCTGGATCATCATTTGACTTGGATAATCATCATGGGTGATATCTCATGATTCTTCTTGTCATAGGAAGTTCTACAGAGCCATCCCTTTTTCATGTTAGTTGTAGACCTATCCTTCATGTAGGTCTTCTTTAGCACTTATATTTGACCCTAAGTCAGAATTTCCCTCCTAGCACTTACATCTTACCAATCATGTCAGAATGGAACGCCCAAAACTCACATCTGACCTCATCTTGTCAAAAAGGCCCAGCACTCATATTTGACCATGTGCAAACACATCGCGCCAGAATGGCTCTGCACTTATATCCTACCATGTGAGAACACACCACATCGGAATGGATCTCAATCCCAGACTGAGTATTCCTGGTAACTGAACAAGTTCCTCCATTCTCCCAGAGAATGGAATTCAACACTTATATCTGACCATGTGTAAACACATCACACCAGAATTGCGCTGCACTTATATCCGACCATGTGAGAACACACCACATCGAAATGGATTTCAGTCCCAGACTGAGTATTCCTGGTAACTGACTAGGTGCCTCCATTCTCCCAGAGAATGGCATTCAACACTTATATCTAACCATGTGTAAACACATCGCACGAGAATGGCTCAACATTCACATCTGACAAAAAAGGAATCAATCCTCTCACCATGACAGAATGCCTCAGCGCTTACATATGACCATGGAAGGAAACAATCCTCTCATCATGTCAGAATGGCTCACTGACTCATCACTTTACCTTGGAGGGAACCTCGATCTGGAGAAGAAAAAGCTTCTCCCTGAAGTACTCAAACTTCATTCTGGATAATGGCTTCATCAACACATCAGCTATCTATTCGTCTGTCGCAACATACTTGAGCTTCACCACTCTTCTCTGCACCATATCCCTGGTATAGTTATATTTTATCTCGATATGGTTTGAATTGTCATGGAACACTGGGTTCTCACACAACTTCACACAACTCTGGTTGTCGCAATATATACAAGTAGCATCCAACTGGAGATCAAATAAATAAGACACTAGCTTCCTTAGCCATACTACCTCGCAACTAGCTAAACTAGCTGTGACATACTCTGCTTTAGTTGTACTCAGTGCCAGATAGGACTACTTTTTGCTAAACCAAGAGATCACATCTGATCCCATACTAAAGAAACATCCTGAAGTGCTCTTCCTATCGATGGCACTGCCTTCCCATTCTGAATCAACATAACCCTCAAGGTTAATTTTTTGATTTGCCTTGTACTTGAGGCCATAATCAATGGTACCCTTTAGGTATCTTAGAATATTCTTTGTAGAAATCAAGTGAACATGTCTCGAATCTATCAGGAACTGGCTCAAGGTGTTCATAGCAAAGCAAATATCTGGTCTCGTATTCGTTAGGTACATTAAGGATCTGACGATACATCGTAGCATCAACTACTTCTAATGAAGCATCACTCACTAGCTTCAATTTCGATGCCATAGGTGTGGTTATGGCCTTGTAGTCCGTCTTCCCAAACCTCTTTGGGATCTGTAATGCATACTTCCATCGTCTGAGGAATATTTCATCTGCATTTTTCCATACCTCCATGCCTAGAAAATAGTGCATCATACCCAAGTATTTCATTTCAAAATTGGTAGCAAGATTCCTCTTTGTATCAACAATCAACCCATACATACCTACTACAAACAAATCATCTACATATAGCAGGAGTATCACTGGACTCCCTTCTTCAACCTGGTAGTAAAGGTTGGAATTTTCTTTACTCTTGGGAAAGCCCAAACTGGATAGGAAGCTGTCAATTCTACCATACCATGTCCTGGGTGCCTGTTTCAAACTATAAAGGGATTTCTTTAGTATACACACATGAAATTCCCTATCACGTGTCTCAAAACCGAGTGTCTGATCCACATACACTTCCTCTTCCACTACACCATTCAAGAAGACAATCTTGACATCCATCTGGTGTATCTTCCACTTCATTACTGCATCCAGAGCAAGTACTGATCTAATGGAAGTGTATTTGGCTACTGGTGCAAAATTTTCTTCATATTATATTCCTTCTTTCTGGGAGAAGCCACAAGCCACGAATATTGCTTTATATTTCTCTATGATGCCATCTGTAGCATGCTTGATCTTGTAAATCCATTTGGAAGTTACAACAAACTTCCCTTCTGGTCTTGGAACAACATCTCAAACATCATTATTCATGATCTTTTGATACTCCTTGATCATAGCATTCTTCCATTCCTTTCTTTCTGCCTCTTCTTCATAGTTGGAAGGTTCTTTATCAATAATGTCACATAGTAGGGCTACATAACTGGAGCAGGACCTAGTTCTCTTTCTTCCTATGTATGATTCTTCTGAAGCCCCATATCTTTTTGCACCTTGGATAATTTCTCGTACCCAAGCAGGTTTCCTCTTATGAGGATTCTTCTCCTGAGGTCGATCCACAGGTTCTTGAGGTTTTTCTAATTCTCGATCTTCTTCTTGAATTTATTCGTTGATGGTTGTATCATGAATTCTAGGTACTTCTGTTTCTTTAGGTTCTTCAGCAAATCTCTTTCTGGATTTGATGTAAGATGAATCTTCGTCAAATGTTACATCCCTGCTGATGTCGATCTTCTTGAATCCTGGGAAGTATATTCTATAATCCTTCGAAATTTCAGAATATCCCACAAATATACCCTTCTTACCTGAAGAATCTAACTTTGTCCTCTTTTATTTTGGAATGTGTATGTATACAGGACAACCAAATATTCTGAGATGGATGACTTCTGGTTTCTTGCTGGAAGAGACTTCTTCAGGTGTCTTGTTCTCGAGTACTCTGTGTGGAGTATGGTTCTGTAAATACACCGTTGTTCTAGCAGCTTGTGCCAATAGATGCATGGGATGATCTTAATCATGAAGCATGGCCCTTGCAGCTTCCATGATCATTCTATTCTTCCTTTCTGCAACTCCATTCTATTGTGGATTATATGGAGTGGATAACTCCTTCTTATTCCCTGGGTCTTTGCATAACTCAATGAATTCATTTGATGTGAATTCTCCGCCATTATCTGATCAAAGGGTCTTGATCTTCTTTTCTATGTGGTTCTCAATCAAGGCTTTGAATTCCTTGAACTTGTTGAATATAAAGTATATCCATGTCTTCCTAGAAAAATCATCAATAAAGGAAACATAGTATTCATACCCGCTTAATGAACTAGATAACATTGGATCGCATACATCGAAGTGGATGATTTCCAATATTCCTTTTTATTTGCTATCGCTACTTGGAAATGTCTTCTTTGTGTTCTTCCCTTTTGCACATCCTTTGCAGACACTGTCATGTTTTGTCTGTATTTCTGGAATACCTTGAACAGCTTTGCTTGCAAGTGGTAGTGCTCTATAATGCACATGTGCAAGCCTTCTATGCCAAAGTTCACTTGGTTCTACTGAGTCATGAACCAAAGCTTGTTCTGGATGGCCCTTCAATTTGTATAGACCTCCTTCTTGTTCCCCAATCACTACTGCATCGTCAATAGTCTTTGCCTTTGGCCACATGAGAACTTGGCCATCTACAAATTCAACCCTCATTCCTTTTGAATCCAATGTAGATATGGAGAGGAGGTTCTTCTTTAGTCCTGGTACAAACAATACATATTTCATCTTTATATAATTTCCAGAGTCTATCTTATATAAGGATTCACCACTATCTTTTATTGGATACTAGTAGTCATCTCCAAGTTTCACCTTATGAGGTGATTGATGTTCAGATAGTTTCACAAAGGATTCCTTGAATCCTGTCATATGTTTGGAAGCACCACTGTCTATAAGCCAATCATTTCTTCCATGTGTGATAGTTCCCATGAGAGTGGAAATTAGAACATATTCTTCATCACTTGAAGAATCATCACTGTCTTATTTGATTCTTTTTGTGGAAGGTTCATCATCCTATGCATCATGAGCATGATGTCTTATCTTGTTTCCCTGCTTCTTATGAGAGATATTTTTGTTTCTAGGACAATCTCTTGCAAAGTGTCCTCTTTCATCACATGTATAGAAAATGTACTTAGACATATCTGTAGGCTTTCTAAAGTTATTCTTCTGGTGAGAGTGCTTACCTTTGTGATGGATTGTTCTGGTTTTCTTGGATTGTAATGTGAGAGGTTGATCTTCACTTCCCATATTTTCTTCTCGAGCTTCTATCTGAGCTTCTTCTTGTGAGCATTCCTCCCACAGTCTATTGAAATTGACTAAATTCTTCCTGGCACAGATTCCTTGAATAAAAGAATCGCATGATCAAGGGAGACCATTCAATGTGGTCATCACAATTTTTGCATTCTCCACTTCTTCATATACTCCTTCCAGCTGTTCCTTGATCTAAGAGACTCTTGAAAAACAAAACTGGATGGTTTCTGCATTCTAGATCTTTACATTCTTCAATTGGTTTCTCACATTCATCTTCTGATTTATGTTCTTTCCTTCAAATAGTTTGGTCAGGGAATCAAACATAGCTTTAGGTATATTTAGGGAGGATACCTGTGGTATAAGGTGATCCTTGATTGAATCAACAATAATCCTCTTAGCCATGACCAATTTCATTTTGTGTAAGGCCTTAGCCTCATCTCCCTTTGGAACTGGAACCTCTTCATTGATGTAACATTCCAACTCATTTTCTTCCAGGACCAGGGAGATCCTATACTTCCGGGATCTGAATTTATTAGCTCCCTCAAGATTTTCATCAAGATTGGTATGATGAGACATCGTAATTGAGAACCTCAAATGGAAATATAAAATATTTAGATCTTACTAGGTCAAGATGTCAGAACTGGATCTGGAGCTGAATTTCTATAGTGTTGGTTTAGGAGCATATTAGGGTTTGACTTTCCTAGAGTTTTGTCCAACCAAAATATTTGATCTTGATCTCTAAACTTCTACTTTGAGGAGGAGATAAATCTAGGCCTAGGCTCACTCAAAAATTCCACTTCTATGGAAAGCTCTAATTTCTGGCAGCAGTGTCTGGTAAAAAACTAAAAACGCTCAGAATCAGATTCTGCTTCGACAAAAAGATGCACCCTGGAGAGGAGAGTCATCTCAACCTTATTTTTTTGAAAATATGGGGAGAGAGATCCAAAAATTAGGAACCCCTAGTTTCTGCAGCTGCACAATGTCTTCTTCTCGGGTTAGCTTTGATACCATGTTAGATTTTTAACATTAAAGCTAGCATTATCTTAGGAGCTTTAACTGAGAGAATAAAAAGCATAGCAATCAAACATAAGAGACAATGAACACAAATTTTTTGCTCAGGGAAACCATAAAGGATAAAACCCCACAACTTCCTCAGAGATAGAATCAGCACAAAAAGCAAAACCACAATGACAGTAATATGATCTCCCGACATCAGTAGTCTCTTTCTCTTGTCCCAACAACTTCTTCTCTCTCAGTTATGCGCTACAAATGAGTGTGAGTGAGTGTGTGATAAATAGAGAGGATCACTCTCTATTTATACTAATTCTTCACTTGACAATAACTCACTAGGGATGACTTCTTTAGGAGTGTCTAATAACCCTAGGGCCCCACAACTACGGGGACTTTAACCCCTGAACAATAGGAGGGTTACCAACAATGAATTGACATGACTTGTTTACTTTATTGAATCTCTCGATGGGAACATCGGGGCGTGACATGACTCAATTACATTACAAATACTTCCCAGAATAAAAATCAGGGTACAATACATCAAATATACAAGTGAATACATTTCGAAGTTAAAAATACATCAACAATGAGTAGAACGTTCCTCAGTCTTCCTAAAACATTAACTTTGGATATGTCTAATTGTACAATTTAAATAGGACAAGCTTCCCATGTAGCATTCAACTTTTTACATATAGAAAGAGGAAGGACATTAGATGAAGCACCTGAGTCTACCATGCAGTTATGTACATTCCTATTGAAGATTTCAAAAGTAAGTAAGAAGGGTGGAGTGCCCTTTCTTCGAGGATTTGGGTGTTTTGGTCAGGGAGAAGAGTCAATATTGTTATTCTGAGATTCTCTAGGTTGTTTTATTATCATTCTTTTTGGCAAGGAATCCCTTATGGAAGGGATTTTGAGAATGCCAAATAAAGATATGTTTTCCTTGACTCTCTTTAGATCCTCGAGCAAATTGTATTCTGGCTCAGGAATGAGAGTGTCTTTCTGAGTTTGGGTTTTACCTTTGCTGGGAGCCTATGTTGCAGGTTATGATTCTTGTGGAGGTGGCCCTTTATATCTAGTATTGTGGGTGTGTTGTAGGTTTAAAAATATGTCAAGCTCTTCTTCCTCTTCTTCTAAAAAGAAACTCACAGTGCTGACCTGATGGTCATCTTCCTCTTCCTCTTGGGGAGGTATTGAATCTTGAGTGGACAGATATTCAGAGGGTTCAGGAATGTCTAGTGCTCCTGCAACTAAGGATTTTAAGATATAAAAGATCTCTTCTAAGGTGAATCCCTCGCTAGGATTTGGAGGTGGTGGATTTTGACGAGGTTGCCTGGGTCTCCTAAAAGGTGGCCTATTAAATCCCCTATTGTTGGACTGATTTTCATTGTTTGTTTTCTTGAGATCCACCATCTCATTAGACATTATTTGGAGGAGCTTCTTCATTTCACTCATGTTGAACGGATCTTGAATGGAAGTAGTGGGTTTAGGAGGACTGTCACTTTTCTTGTGCAAGGTAAACGCTTGTTCAGATGATGTGTCAGGGTTGTCCTTGAGATAGAACATGTCCCTTTCAACTTGTATTTGTTCATAGAAAGTGTCTTGCAAGGACTCATTACAATCCCTTTTAACCCACATGTCTATTTGGGTCAGGAGACCCTTAATATATTATGCTTCCAGTAACTCCTCAACAAGAAGTACTGTACTTGGAATCCTATGCTTTAAATATGAAAACCAATGATTGTAATATTTGACCCTTTCTTTACCCTTAGTCTTCATGGAAGAAATCTCTATGACTAACTCCTCTGGGGTCTTGTCATCCCCAAATTTTTGAGTGAAGAGTTTAGAAAACACATCCCATGATGGGATGGAACTAGCTTCTAAGAAAAAATACCAGGTAGAAGCTTTTCCCTCAAAAGTGTAAGGGAATAGTCTGCAAACCACGTCTTCATGTATGATGTTCCTATGTTTGATGGCCTGCATAAAATATTTGATGTGGCCTTCCATATGGATTTTTTCATCTGGATTAAATTTTCAAAACCACTTCTCGGGGTTTTTAGGAAACCTATTCTCATCACCTAAAACAAACATGGCATCTTCATCCAACCAAGGTATATTAGGTCATTCATCAGCCATGGGAATATATTCCTATGATGAGGCTTAATATCTAGAAACTGACGATTCATCATAGGAAGATGAAGAAGAGGGAGGAGATGGGGGTGGTCCTTCTGCTCGCATGTTGTGTCAAGGAGTGGTTGACTCCTAAAAAAATGAATCTAGATCTAACCCATGGGTAGATGGCTCACTTAAAAGGTTGTGACGTATTTTAGTGTTTGGGTCACCTGAGTTAAGATTTCTTTTATTATTATCTTGGGGAAGATTCTAGGTTAGGTGTTCTTCGTTGAATTGTCTTTGAATTTCAACAACGTTATCATAGTTATCGTTCAATAGTTGTTAAACTATGATGGGTCCTAGAGTAGGTGATACAAGGACGTATATGTTTGCTTGGGTACTTTGTTCTTGTCCAGGGGTAGCTGGGACGGTGTTTGAAGCTTGTGTTATTTTTTCCCCTGATGTATATGTGTGGGCACGACTATGAGGGATAATCGGATATCTTGCTGGAGGAGGTGTTTATGTTTTTCGTTTAGGCATGATGTCTTGGCCCTCCTTCTAGTGCCACTTGTTGAATCCTCAGAAGTGTATGTGGCTGAAAAGGGTGTCTAATACTTGCAACACAGGAAGAAAACCCAACCAAAACATTCAAGCAATCCCATGCAGGTATAGCTTTATCCCACTCAAGTAGTGATCTCCCACAGATATTTCAATAGCCTCTGCTGGCTTCTGATAGTTTGATCCACATAGGATATGTTTCCAAGGTTGGAAAACAAGGTGGGTGATGTAAGAAAAAATAAAGTTGGATCTAACTAGTAAAAGGAAACATGATATAAATCTAAGCTATTTAAAGAGTATATTGAATTTATTTGAACATGAACTAGAGGTGAAAAATAGAAAAGTAACTTCACCCAATCAACAAAAATGTAAATTAGATTAAGAACTTATCACCTAACTTACAACCAATTAATAAAAAAATCAATTGATAGCAACCTAAGATTATATCATTCAGAGTCAACCTGTGTTGGGGCGCATACTCCATAGGGGGTAACTCCGCAGTTAAGTTGTAAGCAGAGCATTGGGTCGAAATAGTCTTAGGGGTGTCAGGGTAAGTCAAAACCC
>LPNX011185818.1:138051-176422 GCA_001517045.1 Pseudotsuga menziesii
TGCCACAGGGCGGGGCTCTACAGAAATCATCTGAAGGTTCGAAGTAGGGATAGTCTGTCGTGCCTGAATTTTAGCGATCAGCTGAGGGCACTGTTCGATCACATGATCGACGGCACGGCAATACTGACACGTCGTAGTTGGGTTCCGACAGTCGCGATCCAAATGCCCGGCTTGGTTACAATTATAACACACGATTTGGTTTCGGCCTCACCCAGCCATGCCGCCACGCCCTCCAGAGGGACCTCGGCCAGAGGCACCCCCCTGGTAGCCATAACTGTCGTTAGGTGGGCCTTCCGTGTGCACCCTGTAGGCATCATAGGTGCGGCACTCCTCTTCATTATGACTGATAGATTTGCAAAATTTACAGTAGGGGTTCGCAGGTCCCTGCGCATACTTTTGTAGCAGATAACAGTGCTCTGGTCGATGTTGGCCTGTCATTCTGCAAATCTCACAATAAAGAACCTGTGGCGGAAAGGGGTTCGGCGCACCGGTCTGCAGGTACTTGGCTATTAGAGGGCACCGTTCCCTGTCATGTCCTTCAGTCCAACATTGTGTACACCACCCTGCTTCGCCGTTAGACTTTCCCTTTTTCATCTCGTGGAGTTCCAGGGCCATCGCAGCTAACTGCACTTGGATTTGAGCAATCCCAAAGTCATCTCCGACAGGGGCAGTCTCTAGTTTCATTGCGATTTCTAGGGCCTCTTGCTGGTCAGCAACCTTCTGTTGCATGAGCGGCGTTCTGATATGTGGTAACAATGCAGCGATAAACCATTCCTTGTGCTGCGCAGGACTAATGGTAAAACTGACCTGGTCCAGTAGAACTTTGAATCTCTGATCAAACTCCCAGACTGATTCGCCGCGCCGCTGTTGAATCTCTTTGAGTTCGGTGATGCTCTGCGACTCCGATTTAGGTTTCTTAAATTCTTTGATTATGGCCGCCTTGATTTCACCTAACGTAGGGTTCTTGTTGCTAGAAAATTTCATGAACCAAGTCAGATCCCTATAGCGAAAAGATGTAATTAGCTGCGCGGCGCGCACATCAGGATCGGTAATTTTTTTCGCGGTCCAGACCGCGTCGCAGAGAAACCAGAACTGTTCTGGGTCTTCGGAGCCTGTGCCTTTAAAGGTGGGGAGTTTGATATCATCAACGAGGTGGGCCATGGAATTTCGGGCGGTTTTGGGAAGGGGACTGGCGGTGGAAGGGGGGGGATTTGCACGGGCAGATTGGCCTGTGGCTGGAATACTCGAACCTGGTTGACTCTCAGGCTGCGGCGGAATGTCAGGGGTTGCGGGGTGGCATTGCGGGGTAGCTGGCGGGTTTTAGACCTCAGGGTGGTGTGCGGAGTCCGATTCTTCAGGGTTTACAGGGGTGGATGTGGTGATCTGGCTTACGGAAGAGGGCCTAAAATTCTGCTTATACCTTTTCCCGTTTCGCAGCAACCCGTGTTGCTCGTCCGAGAGAGTGGCACTTGCAAACATATGTTAGTACGACTAAACTAATAATCGGATTCAAATAGCAATATACCAATAGTATAAATTCAAAACTTACCACGGGAATCCTTGAAAGACTGCCGTTCAGCGTCACGGAAATAAGTGCGTGTATCAATGGTAAACTCGTTGTAAACAGTCACTTGCGCTGCGACACGGGTTTGTAGTTTCTTGCTGCGCAAATTGCAAACAGGTCGCAGCGAACCAATCACTGACGTCCTTCACCGAGGGCCTCCAAAACATAGCCCTTGTGGTACAAGGTAAACCCCTCGCGAGCAGTTACTGAGTTCAGCCGGCAACGGAACCAATTTGTTGGGCACATGGGCAGACCCGGGTTAACGCTTTATACGTCGCACCAACAAAAGACCAACTGTGTTGGCCCTTTCGGCAACAACCTGCGCGCAGGTTGCAGTCTCACCCGAAACAGCAACGGGGTGCCGCAGAATCAGGTTTCTGCATGCAGAGAGGGGTATTACTGTACCTTAGCCTTTCTAGATAATTACTAATTAACTTCTGATCAGATTATCAAACATTCATATATATTTCACAGCATACTAAACAAACCAAACTTGCATAACCCACTACAGGGGATTCACAGCGCAGCTTAGTAGTAACAGAGATCTTATATTATCAGATATATTCAGTTAATGCATGGAAATAACAAAACAGGAACAACACAACAAAACCACAACAGAAATAGATAAAGGCAGTTAAAAGAATAAATTCCTTAAATCTTTGTCAATGCATGGATTAGTAACAAATAGAAATCTAGGTTATGAAAGAACACACTTATCAATCACAAGTAAATCATAGCATAATCCGGCCATTCCAAATAAAGAAAATTGAGATATGTCAAAGAAACTCAATAAGATCATTAACAAGAGATATGAATTAATAATATTGTATTTATTCAAAGTTTAGCAATAAATTACATAAACCTCATGAAAAGCAAAGGTTTTTTTTGGTGTCTTGTACCAATATTTCCTTCTCCAAAAGTTTCCCGAGACATTCAAAAACTACCTCTTAAATAATTATTACAAAATAATGAATTTCCCTCAAAAGGGGATCAAAGAACCTAAACAAAAGTAATATCTGATAAAATCCCTCCATATTTTCCATATGCCTAACAATTCCTCAATATCAGGATAGCTGGTGGATTCAACGCCAAGTTGGGTATTGCATTTGTGATATCCTATTTCATTTTTAGGTAGGTTATGCCAAAAATGAATATAGATGTGTATTTTCCCTTCAACTTCAAATGGTCATTTTATTAACTGATCCAAATCATCTACACTGACATGATCAAGCTCCTTAATCTTCTCTTCTGCTTCATATCTTCGCCGCTCAACCTGTTCAATCATTAACCCTAGTGGAAACACCTTGTCAATGAGTACGATCGTAAGAAAAGATAAATCACCCATTAGATTGTCTGTAGCATACCATCTCCTACCATGAATGGCTTGTGCCGTCTTAATAACTTCAGCAACTGTTTCATCTAGATTCTCCTAGGCTCACAAGATAGTCTCAGTTTTCTTTAACTAGAAGTTATTGAGAATGGTAATGCTGTCTCGCTTATCTTTCATATACCTTTTTCAGTCTGTCACTTCATCATATGCTTTTGAAGCTTGTTGCATTTTTTCAACCAGATCTTCTAAAGAAACGACATTTTATCAAAAGTCACATGAGTTTCAAAAATGTTATCTAAAGTTTTAAACAACTCACTGATTAAATCATGATGCTCCCTATTGTTTTTGAGAGCCAGATCCTTGAATTCCTCTTGAGAAAACTTAGAAAATGAAGATGAAGCTACACTTGCAGCTGCATCTTCATACTAGGTTTCCAAGAAAAATACCTTCTGTGACAAAGTAGCATTGGTAGTCTTCTCTTTCTGTAGCTCATCCTGAAGAGAAGCATTCTTTACCTGTAATTCATTATACCTATCATCAAATATTTTTACCAAATTCATAATTTGGTCCTCATGTTGTCTTCTGACCTGTTCCAATTCCTCCTTTAATATGATAATTTCTTCCTCCTTATCGAATTCACTGCTCAGAGTATTGATAGCATCAAAGTTATCACCTGTAACAACCCCTAGAATAGAAGCAACATCCGTAGAATCCACCTGTGGATCACCAGATCGTTGAGTCCATACAATCTCATTTGAAAGGGATGTATCCACATCACTTTGATCTCTACTCCACTTTTTTCCTCTCTTAACCACTAATTCATCAGATTTTCTATAACAATACTCTCCCAAAGATATTACAAATTCTTCATTGAATTCATCTCTTATCTTGTCAATGGGGGGTACATCAATACCTGTAGATATCAAAGAGGAGGTTTGAGTCATAGTATTAGAATGCATGGGAATAGTAATATGAGAGGTGAGTGAAGAGAAAGTGATATCCTAGACAATAGTCACTTCAGGAGTTGAAGGATTATCTAGAAGAGAAGTTTCAATAGATGAAACCTACATGGTGGTAGTTCGAAATGATGATGGTGAAAGTGTTGAGACATTCTCATGAACAAGAGATCGTATTGAACTAAAAGAAGGAATATGCAGTGGAACGTTAAAGAATGGAGATATAGTGGATGGTGAAATAGGCATTTGTATAGAGACAGGTGTGATAGAATGAGGTAGACATGGGACATCATGATATATTTGAGGTATGAGGGGTTTCATGGTAGAACTAGTAGGAAAGGAAGATAATACTAGGATCAATGAAAGGAGTAAGGCCGAAGATGATGGACAAGGGTGAGAAGAAGATTGTGATTTTGGGAGAGCTGATGAAGATATCCCATTGCTGCCACTAAACACATTCATGAATTCCTACAAATTATTATCATTTCCTGCTTCCTAAGTGACAGGGGCAGGGGAAAGTCTTTCATCCTCCTCTTCTAAATTGGTCAAATATATAGTAGAAGCAGGAAATGATGAAACTTGAACCTTCGATTCCTTGAGTGGCTTCTTCTCAACCTGAGTTTGTTTATATTGAGCTTTATCAATAATAGTAGTTACCTGAGTAGCTTCATCTAGTTGAGAAGTTGCAATTTATTGAGAGTTGATTGCCGAAGCCATCCTTGTTAGCTTCTGCTTAATTTTATCTGAAGTATGTATTAAGGCTTTAACCTGCTGATCAATGGATGCCCATGGAATGTATTCGATGGGACATTTACCTTTATCTATGGTTGAAATTCTTGTTGTGGAAGGGTATTTGGATGCTTGAGCCTCTTTTGCTGCCACTTGGGCCTCCTTTTCTTCTCTGTCTCTTTTCATTTTTTCTTGAATATCTAATTCCATTTCCCTGTAGTGTTGAACCCTGTCTCTCACTTCCTTTTGATATAGCAGGATCTGACTGTGTTCTTCTTTACATTTAGCCCTGGGAAAAACCTCGGAGAAAGTATCAACTCGTTAATAGATGAAGTAATATGGTACTTCTTCATGATTGTATGCTGCTTTGAAATGATTCTGCTTAAGGTGAAAATCGACAATCCCATTGGGATCATGCTGTCTCTTACTGGAAAAACCCCACTTGAGAAAAACTATGTGATCAATGTGTTTTGATTCCCAGGTGGATGTTGGTATACTCAAGGATCCAAGAGTTTGAGGAAACTTGGGTCAGACTTTCTTTTGGGCGCTGCACACTTCTTATATATTCCTTCGGTCACTATTTGAAATGTCGTTTCTTCAAGAACCAATCTATCAGGAATGGACTTTGGTAGCATATGAGCAAAATTGCTGCCAAAGACTCTGTTGTATGAAAATGACCCACCGACATACCAATCCCCCATTGTGGCTATAAGGGTTTTGGCCTCACGGGAGAAAGCAGGAGCTTCCTTCTTGAAACTTAAGAAATAGAATTGGCCAATGATGTTCTCACAAATGTCATAAAATCTGGTCACATTGCAGGTGTCCCATAGCTCTACATGGTAAATGTGTACAGGCAGGGCTGGTAGTAACCAGCTCCATCCCAAATTTTGATAATGGAACTCAGCGCAAAAGATGTTAACAATGTAGGCAGAGAAGAAGAAATTAGGTTTCTTCCTGGTCATAGCTTTCTGAAATTCCTGTATGTATTCTTTGAGTTCTAAAAAAATAATTGAATCATATGCAATAGATTCTCCTGTGGTTATAACATGAAGGGAAATCAGAGCCCATTCTTCCTTAAAATAGGAACAGTTAGGGAGACCATAAAGCCTGCACAAAATTGCTGCAAGTAGTGAATATGGTTCCTTAAACCGTTCAATAGGGTAGAGGTCATCTTTCCTCTAAGAAAACTTACATGGTTTAGTCATCCAAGGCTTCAACATTTGGTCAAAATTATACGTGGACTTAGCAGCTTTGACGAAATCAACATTAAGGAGTTGTCTAAAAGGTTTGAGAGCATAAATATTTACAAAAGTCTCAGAATGGAAATTGGCAAGTAGCAATCTAGTGCTATTATTAAAAGAATGATCTTTTGGATTGGCATGATCAATAATCCATCTGACCGCATCATTGTAATGGAGAACGGTAGGTCTTGTAGCAATCATGCGGATGCCAGAATCCCTAATTCTCTTATAAATGGGTTGGTCATATTGAAAGTCTAAAATATCATTGTTATTAAAAATGGAATAGATTCTGGACCAATCTAACTAGTAGGTTTCGCTAACCCGGCCACTGGTATCAGAGAAGACACCAAAATTTGGGTCTTTGGTTAGCATGTATTTATGTAGGTTTTTACATCAAGTAATTCAAGGTGTTTTTGAGGTTGACATATTTTGTTGATTGCATAAACCAGAAATTAAAACTAATTTATACTAGAACAATAATAAGCAATTCAAATTAGGAAAGGTGACTCGAAAACTAAAGTCTAACCATAGTGAATAGTGGCAAAGTTGCTTGGTAAAAACCTCAAAGTAAATTCATGCAGCACAACAAGTTACAGTGGTAAAAATGGTGAAGAAATTGTCAACATGACCAACATATATATAATTTGCAGGAAATAATTAAGACTGTAGGATGAGGATAAGAACAATGGTCAAGATCAAGCTCTGTGGGATGCGGGATTGAAACACAAAATTCAAATTTTATTAATCATTCTGCAATCCGCATTCCACATTTGTGGGATGTGGAATCACAAAAAAAAAACTTTATTTAAACCTCTCCATAGCCTACATTCCATAATTTGCGGGATGTGGGTTGCAGGAACATGCAAACCAAACGACATAACAAATGACACCCCACACCCCGCATTCTGCACTTATGCGGGATGTAGGTTGCAGGATGATAAAATTCAAATAGATGAGCACAACTTATCACATCCCGCAACTTGATGGTTGCGCGGTTCGGAATGCGGGATTGAAACAATTCCAAACAAAACTAGCTTTATGCATCTTGGAAACACACAAATCAAGCATGGATTTTGGAAGTTTTTATCAAGTTAGAAGACTACAGAAACCATGAAATGGACAAAGGATTTTAATCATTTACCTTTGTATGTGTAATCGGGCTCCCATGTAAAAATGACATGGGATCTGTTCTACATACAACAGTACTAAATAGTAATAAGGACTATATATGTATATATGAAAGGAACAATGATGTTTCTTCTAAAACACGACATCAATGCATTCCTTACACATGCTATAATACAAAAATACATCTATGATATTATAGGGGTATACCTTTACATATCTTAATAATCATTTTATTTTCATTATAACCCATAACCACACTAACATAGTAATATATATTTATATATATTATTCTTATAATCATCACTTTCATTTCAATATATATCCATCCCAACATAGCATATACTAGTTGGAACAACACCATGTCATGCTCGATTGTCTATGCAAGTCAATCTTGTGTACATATAGTCGAGGTAATTAGGTAAAGATTCAAGGCATACCTAAGAGGTTTTAGTAAGGAAAATATCTTCCTTAAAAGAAAATAAGTGCTTTAGGAAAGGATGCAAACTATTTTCAGGGAACATCCAGGATGTAGAAGTTGAAAGAGAGAAGAACATCGAGGATTTTTCAGTTTTCATAGAATTTACGGATGTATTTCCTAAGGAAATACTAGGATTACCACCGAAACGAGACTTACATTTTTCCATAGAACTGACACGAGGGTCAGTTCTAGCTTCAAAAGCCCCTTACCGCATGAGCACACCATAGGTGGTGGAAATCAAATTGAAGTTGCAGTATTTGATTGAAAAGGGTTATATATGACCTAGTGTGGCCCCTTAGGGAGCACCGATACTTTTCATAAAGAATAAGGATGGTACAATGCATATGTGCATTGATTACCTCCATCTTAACAAGATAACCATCAAGAATAGTTACCCACTCCCCAGGATCGATGACTTGTTCAATCAAGTAGGAGGAGCCAAGATATTTTCAAAGATCGACCTGCCGTCTGGTTACCATCAAGTATGGATCCGTGATGAGGATATTAAAAAAACTCAAATCATATGAGATACAATAACTACAAGTCTGTAGTATTTCCATTTGGGTTGATCAATGCACCCACGAATTTTATTTATATGATGAACAATATCTTTAATAAATACCTAGATAAATTTGTATTGGTCTTTATAGATGATATCCTGATTTACTTTAAGAGTAAAAAAGAACACAAGGAACATCTACGCATAGTACTATAGGTGTTACGGGAACACTAGCTTTACTCTATGTTTAGTAAACCTAAATTTTACAAACCATAGATACAGTACTTGGGTCACATCATCTCCAAGAAGGGGATAGTTGTTGACCCAATTTTTTTTTAAAGCCACAGAGGATTGGCCTACCCCTACTAGTATCACAAAAATTAGGTCCTTTTTGGGATTATCCTATTACTACCACAATTTCACTGAGAACTTTTCAAGGATATCTTGTTACATGACTGCTTTAGAAAATAAGGAGAACAAGATCCTATGGACAACCAAGAGTGAGGAAAGTTTTCATAAGCTTAAACAACTTTTGACAATTGCACTAATACTATGAATCGTGGATCCGGAAGGGGATTTTGTTGTTTGCGTGGATGAAAGAAGGGAAGGGCTCAGAGGATTTCTCTTGCAAAATGATTGCGCGATCTATTATGAATCACGTAAGTTAAAAGAACATGCACAAAAATACCCCACCCATGATCTTGAGTTAGCGGCTATTAACCATGCCTTGAAGATGTGGAGGCACTACCGCATGGGGAAGAAATTTATTCTAAAGACGGAAAATATGAGTCTAAAGTATTTATTTGATCAACCAGATCTAAATGCCAGGAAGGCTAGATGCTTGTCTTTCCTTACGGAGTACCATTTCGAGCTAAAACATATAAAGGGAAAGAAGAATAAAATTGTTGATGCTTTAAGTCGACTAGCTCATATGTTATGTGAGGTGACTTTAAGTCAAAATGGTTCATATTTACACCAAAGGATTATAATTGCACATGGAGTTGACCCTTTCTATGTTAAAATCCTCAAGAAGGTCCAAGAGGACAGGTTGTTTCATAAAAAAAGAGAGTATAAGGTAGATGAAACCAGACTGTTGTGGTCCAAAGAAATATTGTATGTTGCGGTAAGAGGGGATATCATGTCAAGCATCCTCATGGAATTTCATCGAAAACCCTACTTAGGGCATCCAAGATATCAAAATATTATATCCACAGTAAAGAAACAATTTTTTCTAAACTAAGTTAAACACATACATAGCATTGTTTATCGCAAAATGTTAGGAATGTCAGTTGGTCAAAGCTTAGTAGCAACATCCTTCAGGACTGTTGCAACCATTACCCATTCAAGAATGGATGTGGGAGGTAATTAGTATGGATTTCATTACGGGTATACCAAAGAGTAAGAAGAAAAATGACTCTATTTCGTAGTAGTTGACAAATTGTCAAAACCCGCACACTTCATTCTAGTGAAGTCGACATACAAGGCAGTTCACATTGCTAACATCTTATTAAGGGAGATATTAATATTGCATGAAATACCCAAGGCAATCATCTCAGATCAGGATACAAAGTTTACCAAGAAATTTTGGATATCCTTATTCTCTGGATTAGAGACATAGTTAAACTTTATTACTGCTTACCACCTACAGACAGACGGGAAGATAGAAAAGGTAAACCATGAACAACCCCTCCAAGTTGGAGTATTATCTACATCTCACAAAATTTGCATATAAAAACGAATATGAGACCTCCGCCAAGATAAGTCCCTTTGAGTTACTTTATGTATAGAAGTGTCAGACACCGGTTACTTGGGATATCCAGTGGAATGCCTCATGTTAATGCCTTATTTACTAAATAACTTAGAACAATTGGTCACCAAGGTCCAATAGAACCTTAAACAAGCACAGGACCTCCAAAAGAGTTACGTGGATAAGAAAAGAAAGGATAAATATTATCAAATTGGTGACCATGTTTACTTAAAAGTAAAATCAAAGAGAATCAGTTTAAGATTGCAGAGATGTGGAAAATTGGAACCAATATTTTGTTGACCCTTTGAGATACTATCCAAGAGAGGGCCAGTGGCATATGAACTAGCTTTACTATCTCACATAAGAGTTCATAATGTTTTCCATGCATCATTATTAAAGAAATATGTATATGATACTGAACATGTGATTAATTGGTCCTTGTTACAGGTGGAACTTGAAGGGGATTTTGTACCTCAACCCCTTCCTATACTGAACAAGAGAGAAGTGCAACTCAGTAAGGTCACTATAGTCCAGTTTAAATTGCAATGGAAGCACTTTGAGGCCGATGAGGCTAATTGGGAGAATGAATTCATAATGAGAGAGGATTACCCTACCTTGCTTCATGATTTCAATCCTAGTCCCTAGAACACCACGGATGATGTTGTTCTAAGAGGAAAGGGATGTAATATCCCAAACTTTTGACCTAACACTTATGGGAAGAAGTCCCATTGCATGAGCTGTTGATTTGATGTTATATTTTGTATATTAGGAATAAGACCCCACTGCACATGAGAATGATGATTTGTTTGATATATTAGGCATAATCCAAATGCATATGTTTTATTTAGCCTGTACATGATTTCATGTATTGAGCGTGGACCCTGAAGCACATAATTGAAGAGATGTTGTGTTAAGCGTGAGCTTTGGAGCACATGGGTATTTGATGTTTGTATTGAGCGCAAGCTTTGAAGCACATGAGTGATTTATGATTGTGCTGAGAAAGATCTGTGAGGCACGTGAGTATTTGATGTTGTGTTGAGTGAGAAGCTTTGGAGCACATGGGTTATGAAAAATTTGTGCTGAGGATGAAGCTCTCAAGCATAGGAAAAGATAAGAATTGGAAATGTTGGGCAGAGGAAAAAATTTAGGGGTGAATTTTCGCCAATTGGCTAATTTTTGGGTTTTTTTCAAAATATAAATTCTCTATTTGGTCATTTTAAGACTTTAATATCGCCTATATTTATATAAAATATGTTTTTTTATCATAGCATTCGCTAAAATTTACAAGTTTCAGTGTAAATTGTATGTTTCATATTTAATATTCTCCTGCTGATATATATATATGATTTTCAATCCAAAATTATCACCTAGAATACTATACTTAAGTATACTATTATAATGTTTAAAAAATACCTTGGTTGGGCATAATCCCTGGACCATTCCAATTTGATGTTGAGCATAAGCTCTGGAACATCGGATCCTTGTCAATCGTATCTTTAGGTGTATCCTACAAATACATCCTACCATTAGTGTTGACCAAGGAGCTCTGGAGTTGCACTAAGTGTAACTCCTCATTTTTAGCGTCGAGTATGGGATCTGAATAACACAAGAGTTACTAAAAATTAATTATGTTGAGTAAAAACAAATCTGAAAAACAATGACCTCTTCTTTCTTATTTTTAAGTTGACTAAATGAAATTTTGAATTATGTATCTCATTAAGTACTGAAGAACTACCACATTATATGAGGTAATCCAACATGCAAGGAGGTTTAGAGCTGCATAACTTAGTTGACAAACCCTACCTAAAGGCCTTAATAAAGAAGTGTCTATAAGCTAAAATAAAAGTTCCATGTGATTTGGGATCATGTGTAATGTCCCCAAAATTTGAAGAAAAGAAAAAATTATTAGGCTAGTCAAATACTACCTATGTTGGACATTATCTAACTATGTAGAATGTGTTGTGCTTTGTTTACTGTGTTGTATTGTTGTAGGATGTTCTTACGTACTACTTTCATATTTCTCGATATGTTTATTAATTTAATACTCATGTTGTTGTGATGTTGCTTACTATCTAGATTTATGGTTACGCATTTATATTTATGATAGTTGATTTGATTACTTAATCAATGGTTATAAAGTTTGATTACTATTGTATAAAAAATTCTAACTTAACTTGTTATTGGAAAAAGGGGTGGAGTGGCGAGACATGTTTCGCTTGTAAACATATGGAAGGTAATTGTTTTCTACTTGTCACCATGGGGCTTACTTAGTTCTACGAACTAATGCATTTCTTTCCTTGTCATGTGTAGGTGCAATTGACGATGGAAACTACTAATAAATGTTGAACAAGACATACTTCCCATTTCGTCACTAGCACTTCGCTTGGATGACGATAGATTTATAGTCCTATCCTAGTGACTACTACGATGATTGTTTAGTTGATGTTTACACTAGGCTGGATGTTTCACTAGCCTATGTTGCACAGGTTACTATCATTATTTTTATGGACTTTATGACAATGATTTAATTAATACTGCACTTATCATTTACAAAGTACACATATTATATAATACTAATACTTTATTACTTGGTGCATATTTTAATATAGCCTTGGTGTATAATTTAAACCTTACCTATATCCCTCCATGGAATATTTGATATGCAATGGACTATGGCTGAACCATATGTGTTCGATACACATGTTGGGGATTATGTGTGGCACGATGTTTAAACATGGTGCTATGTCAAAGGGTGGTAGGAAATATAGACTATGGGACTCAGTTTATGTTTTTGGAGTTGAGGGTGGTGACAGTAATGAACTTTGGGATGTGTGGGCCTCAAGCTTAGGGCTTGGGTTCTTGCAGTGGTTTGGGTCATTTTCAGCATGGTTGTGTGAGATCTACCTCTGCGTTGCGTGGTGGTGTAAATATTTGCAGGTTGGCTGTAATGGAAGGTATGTATACCACTTTGGTTTAACATCGTTGTTTTGTTTGTTTAGTTTGGTGTTCAAGCGTACTCCGCATTGTAGATCTTGTTTTGTGTTGCAGGTTGTAGGTTTTGAGGCAATGTGGGTTGCAGGTCATGGGTCTCCCTGAGGTCAATACCATACTCATTCAGGTAATCCCTTCTATAATAAGTTTTTAACTTGTTCCTTCTCTTGGGTGGTTGTCATGACAAAGTTAACAAAACTCATCATGGGTTGAATGTTTGTCTGGTTTTAATGGCTCTGAGATAGAAAGGGATTGTTTGTAAGTTAATATATAAAGCATCAAAGATGTGTGAAAGACTTGGTTTTTTGTTGTTGTTGAGGTTTTAGCACCTTCAGCTAGGAATAAATGTTTTTTGGTTTTCGTAAATGTAAACTCTGTATAGTAATGTTGTCCTTGGTGATTAGTTACAGGCTCTGTGAATTGTAATTATGTTTATCCTTTGATATTGAGACAGTACCATTACTTGGAATGGTGTAAGGTTTTGGTTATACGACTGAGTAAACTCTTTCTTTGTTTTATAAAGGGAATATGTGTGGCATTTATACTCTATGTCTATTTATTGGTTATTTATGTACAACATTTGCATATTGCTCAATTCATGGTTATGATTCTTTCTCTTTGAGATTAGTTTAATTCTGTTTGGAATCACAATTCTGGTTTTAAGTTCTTATATGAAAATGTTAACAGTGTTGTTTGTCCTTGGGATCCATTCCATAGGTGGCATTGGAGTTCCCGCCATTAGAGTTGCGATTGTGCAATGACTTATCGTTTTCATGGTTGAATCGTTGTTTATGGTTATGTTTTGTACTTAAATGTGATGTCCGTGACTATGGGTGTGACCCTTCAAATGGGTGTGTTTGATATTCCCATAGCATTGACAGGATTTTGGTGAGTTGTTTTAATGTTTTAAGCTTTGTTATGCAAAGTGACAACAACCATGAAATAGTTATAGCATGTATTTATTCAGGGTTTTTGACCTTTGTGTAGATATTAAGTAAATTTGTTTTACATCATGTATATTTATAATAGCATGGTTTGTTTATTGGATGGTTAAAATGCTACATTGTTTACTATATTAGTGAATCCTACAAGATTCGATAGGATGACTGTTGTAATCTCACAGATCACATAAGGTTACCAATAATACATACCAAAACATACATACATAACAGAGACAAGAGATAAGAACAAGTAGGTGAATTAACAGATTATATTAACATGAATGGGTCCATACAATACAGAGAACTGAACCGAGTTCTCATCTGGCTCAACAGCCTAATATATATGATTACAAAATAGTTACAAAATAAATACATTTCAGTTTAGTGAACCGACACGGCCTTAGGTGGCCGACCTAATCTCTAGTTTAGTCAGCCGACCGACTTAGTCGACCGATCAACTTAGTCGGCTATCATTCAAATCGACTTATCGACTTGCTCCTACAACATCTCCCCCACGAACAAAATATTTCTTCGTCCCGAAGAAACAGGGAGGTACAAAAATCTTCCTATCTGTCCTAGTAGTAATTATGATGTTCTTGGTATTCATGGGCTGTGAAGTCTGATGGTCAGTCTTTTCTATACATAGACTTCGACAATTGCTGGGGCTGTCACTGCTAGGTGATGTTGGAAATCTGTCCAACTTTGCAATATTTTCTGGATGTCGATGGTGAGTGTAGTCAGACTTGATAAGATCGACATATTCTCTGAAATGGAGACTTCAGTTATTCTCTCCATGTCGGGACCCATAAAATTGTCCTTCTCCTCTGTAGTCTCGACAAGTCATTTCATCTGCGGGCAGATGATGTTAAGTTTTTCCAAGTTGGGGATAGCTTGGTGCACCCACTGATGTGCTTCCCTCTCCATTTTCTGCAGCTTGGCTGTCTCAAGCACTATTTGTTATTCTATTGTGGTTTAGAGTGCTTCATCAGTGGTTTTCTTGTTTTCAAGTGCTTGGATCCCTTGTCGGGCCTACCGAGTTTGCTGATAGACTTGCCCATAGTAAGCAAGCCAGTCTCGCAGTATTTATTCGGTGATGATAGACTCCTCCATGTGATCTTGCAGCACTTTATAGGCTTTAGAAAAGGCTATGTGATGTGCCATTAGGATTCAGATAGTTTCTTCTTTTTTCTCCTCCTTTGTTTCTTGAATCTGTGTTTGGAGTGCCGACACCATGCTCTCAAATAGCTGATAAGCGTTTTTGAGCGGTTTGTCAGTGTCGACCTCTATGGGTCCTGGCATTACTGATTGTGTAAGGCTTTTGCATTTGTTGAGGAACTCAACTTGTTCATGAACCTTGTTGTTGAGTTCCTTACGTCTCTACTGGCTCCTTTTCTTTGCTTCGACTGCTAGGGTTTTCAGGAGTTGTCCTAGCTCTGCATCGGTCAGTGAGGTTGCATCTTTCAATTTGATATGGACCTTTGATGGCTGTCCATGATGCTCCTTCTTCTGTCTCTCCTTCTTCTTCTTATGATTTTCTATCTCTTTTTGTGTCGGCACCTATGTACCTGCAAAATTCAAGTCATGATTTTTGGTTTATGGTATAGTGGTTGATGGTTTCTCTATTTGGGGAGATGCGATGACTGCTGCCTCTGGTTGGTTAGATATGGGGGGTGCAGAAGTGGATGCAGTTGGTGTTGATGGTTGTGAGTTGTGGGGTGGTGGTGGTGGCGGAGATGGTGGTGGTGGTGATGGATTTGGTGAATGGTTGAGAGTGATTGGGTTGGTGGAAGTGAGGAAAAGAGGTGGGTTTTCGGGCTGGGGAGGTGAGTCCAAGTCGGAGAACATTTGGTTAATTTGTCAATTTATGTCCTCGTCATTTTATTCTCCTCCTGTCGGTACAATGGCTGGCAGGTGGGTTTGGGGTACAGTTGGAGTGATAGTCGCGGTCCGACATGCGGTAACTTCAGCTTCCTTGTCGGGATTTCTCTCGAAAGTGGAAGTGATAGTTGCAAAGGTTTATGACCGGAATTCATGACCTGGGTTGTATCCACCGACCTCAAAGAGAGGTGATTTTGTGGATAGCTTCTGTAGCGACATGAATATCTCAGGTAGTTTCTCAATGAATGCTTGCAAATCTATGTCTTTGTCGAACTTTTCTTTGACAACTTTTGACATAGCATTTTTGCACAAGTCGAGTGGGCTTATCGAATGTTGTTCTGGTACTTGATCCTCTGTTACTTTTGTTGGAGATGGAGGTGGAGGTGTAGACACAAGATCTATGAAATTTGTAGGCGTCATCGTGTGGATGATCTTAACTTTCTTTGGTCTACCTGGTAGTTCTCCTACCTCAACAAATCTTTGGAATTGAGTTTCCACCGATACTTTATTTGCTGCAGCATCTTCGATTATGTTGATGGCCATTGCTCCCAGTTCCTCCTCGTCGTCTGATGATTCTGTAATGATAATATTGTGCTTACCTTTTCCTTGTTTTCATTGTTGTGTCCTTAACTTCTTTCTTGCTACTGCTATCTCTTTCAAAAAAAAAATTATAATTCCTTTTGTGATAACATACTTTGGGTTTTCTGGTTCTGTCTCTCCCCTTGGCTCCTGGGTCGGGATGAGATTTTCTGCAGTCGGAGTGATTACCTACTACTCTGCCTATGTTTCTTCTATTTGTGGTTCTGTCCTCTTTGTTTTCAGAGGTTTGATGATGATTTGAATTCGGCCAGTGTGTTCAACCGGTGTCTCCTCCGACACAAAGGTACTGATGTAGAGGTTCAGCTCATAGTCTTCTTCTTTCTCTTTGTCGTTTAACAGATCTTTAATCGAGAAGAAGATCTTCTTTGCTGTTGGTGGTACTAGTATTTTTGTTTGATCTTGTTGAGACAGCTCCCAAAAGATCTGGTCGATCGATGGATAGTAGTCGAGGGATTTTGCATTTGAGTATGTACCCTGCATGTACCACATTGAAGTATGGTCGAGCTCTAGCTAGATGTGGGACTTTGTTGGTAGACTTCGTCAGATGTTTTGAGGCACCCTCCATCTAGTCGTGTGGACTTTTAGCTGTTGGAGCCAGTTATCCAACATCACTTTTCTGTCTTCCAGTTCCTTCAAGGTTCCTTTCTGGGTGAATGGTTTGAATCTCCACATGTGGAATCTTGTCGGTTCTTGAAAAATTGGGTTTTCGTCGGGGCAAATATGGTACATGACTATCCATAGTATGAGGGAGGGGAACCTAATGATTCCTCTCATCTCTTGGCATCTTTCATAGATGGTCTTGACCATGTCGGTGACATATTCAGCCCATCTGTATATCTTTCCATTTGTCGCAATGGTGTCGATAGCTTCTAACATGTCTAATTTGAGGTCACTGCCTCGACCTTCCAGGGTGAGTGTTATGGCTATTATTTTGGCCACAATATATGGCATTCGAATTGTGATTTGACTAATCATCAACCCCTTCACGTTTTTTCTCGAAGACGACCCAGTTAGTTCTTCGACCAATCCTTCTTTAATACCGACTGGTATTGGGTCTCCTGTGTTTGAGAGACCTGTCAGCTTGGAGATGACTTCTCCAGAGATGTCGACTGGTTGGTCGAAGTAGAATCGACCATTGTGGTACCAACTTATGATAAATTTTACAGCAACGGAACCAATGTTGTAATCCCATAGATCACATAAGGTTACTAATAATACATATCAAAACATACATACATAACATAGACAAGAGATAAGAACAAGCAGGTGAATTAACAGATTATATTAACATGAATGGGTCCATACAATACAGAGAACTAAACTAAGTTCTCATCTGGCTCAACATCCTAATATATATGATTACAAAATAGTTACAAAATAACTACCTGTTAGTTCGGTGAACTGACACAACCTTAGGTGGTCGACCTAATGTCTAGTTTAGTCGGCCGAACAACTTAGTTGGCCGATCAAGTTAGTTGGCTATTGTTCAAGTCAACTTATCGACTTTCTCATCCAACAATGACTTATAAACAAGTGGACTCCATAGGATTTGATCTTGTGTCACGATGGTTGTAAACCATTATTAAAGTATGGGTTTATTTGGGAATTCCTTCCTACACGAATCAACCTTGTGATATATTGGTTATTTATGTTATGTTTTAGTTATTTATGTGCATAATGAAGTGGCTGATTTCACTATGAATGTGATGGATGTATGTTGATTTTTGTTTATTTAAACGTAAAATTCACACCATTAGATGGTCTTGATATATTTTCTGTATATTCGATTTATGGATTTTTTTAGTTAATGAGGAATGATATAGTTTATACTTGGTTCTTGATCAAAATACATTCAAACCCTGAGAGGTCTTCAATGGTTTTTATTTTATCTTTATTACTTCAGTTTGATGATTATTCTTAGGTATGGAATAATGTGATTATAGTGCTATCTATTTATGATGTAGCTTCATACCATTAGATGTCTCGATATCTTAACTGTTTATCATTTCATTCCTACTTGATTATGGTCTTGTTTATTTTACAGAATGGAGAATGGTTTGTTTCTTAGGGTCTGATTTACTATACTTTAATTTAATGTGTTTTTAACACTATTTGTTATATTTTTTATCATTTAAGCAATATGATCTTAGGATCTTATCTGAGAGAATAATATTGCACAACAATAATCACAAGAGACAAGAGACACATAGATTTTTCCTCGGAGAAACCATAAAGGAAAAAACCCACAACTTCCTCAGAGAGAGAATGAGCACCAATGGAAAAAATAAAACCAAAAGACACAAATATGATATTTGATATATTTTCTCTCTCACTTGTGTGAGATTCTCTTATCTCACTCATGCGCTACCACTGAGTGAGTGTGTGTTGCAAATAGAGAGGCTCACTCTCTATTTATACTATTTTCTGACTTGAAAATTACTTACCAAGGACAACTTCATTAGGAGAGTCTAATAACCCTAGTTCCCCTCAACTGTGGGGACTTTTCCCCCTGATAAACAAAGGAGGGTTAACCTCTATGGCTTTACATGACTTGATTATATTAATGATTCTCCTGATAGGAACATTGGGTACAATGAAATACAATACATAATATATACAAGTGAATACATTCTGAAGTTACAAATACATCAACACTCCCTCTTAATTAGGAAGGTATTCTCTTGACATAGTTCATTATCACAATTCTTAATAATAGGATCATCATCATCACTAGATCATAATTATTGGATCATCATCAAAGCTAGATCATCATCAGACTAGATCATCATCAAATATGGATCATCAATGCTCCCGCTATCTCGCGCAAATGGTGCTATCTCTCAATTCTACTCATAATAGGAAAGTCTATAGAGCCATCCCTTTTTCATGCTTGTTGTAGGCCTAGCCTCCATGTAGGTCTTATTATTTAGCTCTTATATCATCGGCATGGTAGGACACACCTACTACCATCTGTGTCAAAACCCCAAATTTTCACAAAAATTTAAAATTTTGAGATAACATAAAATGTTTACAGTTGCAGTTAGATAACTTCTAGTAGCTAATAGAAGAAATGAAATAGAAAAATAAAAGTAACCATTAACTTTAACACATATAGATTATTGCTATTTTAATTTTGATATGTGATGTAAGTAATCTGCATTCGAATATTTAGTTGTATTTATGGTTTGAATGTCAAGTAGGTGAGGAGTCATTTTCTAGCTGGGGATTACTTAGTGATTGCTAATGTATCTGGATTTTTGGATCTTTACAGGCTTGATTGGTAAATTTTGACCCAGTAAAAGTTTATTAAGGTGTTAAACCAGATATATTTCTTTTAGCTTAAAATTACTGCTAGAGTAAAACTTTGCTTAGAAGACTCAAGTCCTGCAAGGTAAAGTAATGTTTCTTTTACTTGATTCAAAAATATGATATTAATTAATCTTTGTATCATAAGGTTTATTAACATCTCCCTACTGTTTGTCTCTTAATAGATAGATATTTAAGATAAATAAAATCTCCTTCTAACTTTACTTTAAGTTATTTCCAGTTCTTAATAGAGCTCATGGTTTTGTATCATAACTCTTTTTCTCACAGAGTTTATTGCTATTATTATTTTAATATTTAAAACATTGCTTATCGTTATAAAAGTAGACCTAAGTCTTTCGGAACATAAGACTATTGTATACTTTTCAGCTCTATTTCAATTAGGAATCAATATGGTAAATTTATAATCTTAACATCGCTTGTAATTTATAAGGTATCCTCTACATAAAAAAATCGTCAAGATTGTGATTGAAAATCCCATTTTCTTCATGACCAACATAATGTGACAACTTCACATTACCCTACTATTTACTTTTATGTAAATAAGATGCAATAAAATCCTAGAGAGTTTACTATTCTAAACTCCAAATTCTAACTTAACCTTGATTCGATACATCTTAGAGCTTGGTAGAAAATATGGAGGCCAAAGATTATGTGTTTATAAGATATTTATCCTACATCTAGTACTGTAGGTCATTTAAAAGTGTAGGAGATATTTAAGTGTATATATGTTAACCATATGTATAAACAATTTATTCATTAAAGTCTAATTCTCATAGCTTAGACAATCATAGTTCATGATTATAAGAACCAGTCAATAATGCATTTACAATCTTGTTCAAGCTTCTACTATCCTCTTAATATTTTTCTTAGGAGTTTGATTAATAAGGGTTATATGATCCTTTACAAAACTAAGCATCGATTTCATAAATAAAAAGGTTCCTACCAAGAATGGATTCATGGTTTAAACATTAGGTTAAACGATAGCACAATCCCATTCATTATGAAGACTTGACTTCGTTGTGACAATAATATGATATTGACTTTATGTATAAGATACATTATCATTATGTGCAATGACATAAATAATTAACAATTATTTGCTCCGAAATAACGCAGTGAAGACTATACAAATGAACCCACCGTGATGTGGATCGATTGGTGGGCATGTGAAACTCTCCTCGCCATGCAATACATGACTTATAATCTTTCCCTTGCAACCCTAGTCTACATTTTTCAGCGAGGGTTTTGGTACTTGCATGGTTGGGTTCACTGCGGCCATCAGGGCTTGTAGTTGCTTGCCTCCAGATCCACTGTCTGTGCATTTTTTTTGAAGAGCCATTGGTTAGGGTGAGAGTTGTAAAGTCATAGCTCATGAATGAGTTGATTTTTGAAAACAATATTTCTGTGCGTGAGGATTGTATTACACAGTTGGTAGCTTCAGTGTTGAATTCATGGTTTGGCCATTGCCTTCGCTTGCTCTTGCTCCATTTGTCGATGTACTTGTTAACTCGAACTTAGCTGCCTCCTTCTTAGGTGAATCTGAGGGTTTTTGTGTTTGTGGTGTTGGTTTTCCTTCTTCGTGACCTTGGTTTTCACATTACAGGTAACACATCATTTTTAAGAAGTTGAAAGCTATAAATAATTTACAGTTTCAGTTCTACATTCATGTTTTTAATTATGCTTAGGTTTTCAATTTGAAGGTGATAGTTTGCATAACAACTGGAAGGAACCACTTCTCATTTGTACCGGCGTTTAGGCTACCGATAAGCCCCGGTTATAAAATGGATCTCCCTACTTGTACAGACTTAGGGAAAATGTTTGCAGTTGGAAGAAGTTACGGCATGGTCTTTCCCAGTCTTGGGTTGTTGTTCTTAATTTTATAAGTTTTGTTTTTTCTTTAAAACCCTTGCTTGCAGCAGGGTGACTCCAGCTCAATGCCATGACTTGTAATACTCTATTCTTATGTTAAAAGAAAGGATTTTACATTGTTGTAAGATTTGATATAAAATATGTTAGTTTCATTTATTAAAACCCCATGTCACGATATGGGTGCACCGAATCAGAGTTGGTTTTTGTACACTGTTTAAGTTTAAATCATTTCATCCTATCAAGCAATACACAGGGTTTTTAAAAGAAAAAGGATTTTCTTTCGAGTTCAGACTCATTTAATCTTAATGATATTATTGTGACTTTGTGTAATTAGGTTTTTTTACCTTATTCGATTATGAAATAATAATTTACTGTTTATTATTTATTTTGTATTAGGTTTTTGTTAATGGCTTTAATACTGTCACTCAGTCATATTAAAATTTTTTTTACTCACTGGCTCAAGAATTTCAAGTGAGGGTTTTCTGAATGAAACCCTTGTTTACATAAATCTTTCAATTTGTCTATTATTTAATAAGTACTGTTAATTATTGAACTTGTTTTAATCAATGTTATAGGTGTGTTTTGAAAACTCTAAGTGATATTTAAATGTTTGTTCTTTTATCTATCCTTAAGGATTGTAAACAGTCTTCTCATAATCTAATTGTTTATTTATAAATATACTCCAAAATAATTGGATTGTAGCGTATGTATTTTATTTATAGAAATGATTTCTAGTTTAGGGTTTTGAACCTATTAGTGAATTTAAACTAGTTCTATATTAAATAGGTATTTCATTTTTATGTTAGTTATAATCCTAATCTTATTGTTTTTACTGAAATGTTACCAAGAATTTTAGAGTTAATTGTAAACATCAATTCAGTAACTAGTCTGTTCTTGATAATTTAAAAATACTTTTCGTAAAACCCTTCTTGTTTATAGTAACTGTTGTCTTAGTTTAGTTAACATTATAAGTAAATGAACTAAGTAATTATAGCTTATTTCTCTGTTTAAATGAATGTACTAAATTAGTTTACCTGTATCTTTTCTACTGCATTCGGAAATAGTTAAAACACAAAAGAATATATTGATAACATAACATAGTTTAATCTCATGCATATTTTAACTTGAATAATAAAGAATACTTCATTTATCTACTAAGGTATTTTCTTAACATAATAATAATCCTTCTATATGTACTAAGCTACTGCTTTTTCTAATATATTTGCATACATCAGTTTGTAGAACAATAACATAGATAATCAGGTTATTTTTCTTTTTGATGATAACCTACATACTGAAATAAATTACTTGCTATTATAAAATGCATAATATATCTAATAATTTCAGTCTCTTATCATTTCCTTCATCTGCTTTTAAATACTCTGTCTATGCTGGAGTATAGTCTGGTCCTTCTAGACGTGGAAAAACACAGATTAGAATTATTTTTCATCTATTCAGATTCATTCCTTCAGAAATCTAAAAGATTACTAACTCCAACATTTTACAACTAAATATTTAACATTCAGATAACAATCAGATTCACTTTTAACCATCTAACATAGTAAAACCAAAGAATATAGAACCTGATTAAGATGGACACCATTAGCATTAGGAGGCCACTCCTCCCTACCAAACTCCTAGAGAACGCTCAAACAACGCTTCGTCAGGACCCCCGAGCTTGTTCCTGGTCTTCTTGGCAGAGAACTAGTGGAGCATGGAAACAATAGACTAGTCCAATGACTCAGAAAACACTCTGATCTCAGCAGTAAGATCCTTCAGCTGAAAATTTGCACTAGATCGCTTAGCAATTAACCCCTCAAACTCCTTCCACAAGTTCCCTTTCCATTTAATTTATCTGAAGTACATTCACCTGAATGATCACTGCTCAAGATTGAGCAACCCCAGCTCTCTTCAATGGGCATTTTTATAAATATTTCCTAGGTCTTTTGGGTCAATTGTCATTAATTGAGCCACCTGATATGATCCCTCTTTCTTGGGGGATCATGACCCCAAATGTAGGGAGTCTTCCATCTGCAATAGTTGGAAGTTGTTTGAGGATGTTGCGACATGTCTGTTTGCTCTCCTCCCAGTCTCCTCCACCAATTTGACCAGCAAACACTCTTTTAATAGCTCTCCTAAGCTGTTGTCTCCACCTTTATTTATTTATAATTAAAATATCCAGAATTACATTAAATATCCTTGACTCTACTGAGTCATCAATTACAACTTAGCATAAAATTTAACATATTGTATTTAAAAAAAATCAAATAAAATAATATTGTTTTTGCAAAATTGGGGCATGTGACATACACACCCCCTTAGAACATAACATCGTCCTCGATGTTATTTATTTTTCATCCTCAGAATTCCCCTAGAATAGAATTGGTTATGCATCTCACATATTACTTTCCAATTTCCAGGTGGCTTCCTCTGGAGTAAGGTGCTTCCATTGCACCTTCACCTGTCCAATGGTGCGGTTCTAAAGTGTGATCTCCCTTCACCCGAGGATACAGTACGGTTCCACCAAAAAATATCCTTCTGGTTCCACCTATACATCATTCCAGTTAACAAGATGAGTAGCATCATGAATAGATTTATTTAATACAGAAATGTGAAAAACATTATGTACTCTTAAATTGGGTGGTAATGCTAATTGATAAGCTACTTGTCCAATCCTGGACATAATTTCAAATGGACCATAGTAACGAGCTGCTAGTTTTGCATAAATCCCCAATCTCAGAGAGATATTTTTGGGCCTCACCTTGATCATGTTCACCTTCCTGAAACTCCTTTGGATTTATTTTAAGGTCTGCTTGACTTTTCTATCTATCATGTGCAACTTTCATATTTCCTTGTACCTTCTTTACAATTTCTTCCATTTCCTTTAACAGTTCAGGACCTAATACCAGTCTATCCACCGGATTACTCCAAGAGATAGGAGTGTTACATTTCCTTCCATACAAAATTTTGAAAGGACTGAATCTGGCTGATGTATGATAATTATTATTATAAGCAAATTCTACCAGATGCAAATAATCCTCCCATTTACCTGGTTGGTCTTTCACATACATTCTTAATAAATCTTCCAGTATTTAGTTTAATATTTCAGTTTTTCCATCAGTTTGAGGATGGAACTGTTATAATAATCAACCCATAGTTAGCTACCTTAGACATTAAATTAATCATTTTTGTCTTATTTGCCTAGTTTCATGATTCCACCTTATGCAAGTTGTCATTTGCCTATCCATAGTGGTCAAACTTGCCTATTTTGACTCATGTAGCGCTTGGGAAACCTCAAGGAATCAATTCTTCTTTATTCCTAGCCTCCTAGGTGCCCTTCTGCTTTTTTTGCTTTATTGCCTGCTTTTTCAGTGCTTTAAGGCAATTGGGAAAGTTTGACTAGGTGAGGTTAACTAGTCTTTTGTCCTCCACATCCTCCACTCTTTTCTCCTATGAAAAGAATGTATAAGTTGTCCTTCCATCACCTTTTATCTTTCCTAAGTGATTTTTCCAATTCGTGAGCTCCTTAGCTGATTTGGAAACTACTTTATGCACCTATGGGGGAATTGCTTAATTTTAGTAAGCCTCCTTTTGACTAGATTCGAATTGCCTCCTCATGCATTCGAATCCCTTATGTAATTATTTAATTCAGCAACCTATCATGTTACAAGTTTGGCTATTGTACACTTATTCAGTATAGTTTAGTGTTTAACTCCATATTCAGTCTCTTTTGTGAGTGATTTTGCATGTACAATTGATAATTGTTGTGAGTAAAATTGTTCTATCACTGGGTTCAATTCCCACATAGTATTAGAGCCACTGTATATTGATTTGTCTCCTTCAAGTTTGTTTTTCAGGTTCAACATCAATGACTGGGAGCCTTCTACTGACAGCTGGGACAATTTCTGAGCTATGGATCAATCTCAGAATATCATCTTGACTCCCTTCAATTTATTTGAATGGAAAGCAGAGATGGAGATACTGTTGAGAGAGAAATGCCTCTATAGGGTGACTATGGTAATAGAAGTAGAGCCCAATGTAGCTGCAGAGAAGATAAAATGGCACAACAGGAGGGATGAGGCCTATGGTCTCTTATGTCTGAGTATTTCCAGAGACCTCATTTTCCATCTTGATGGATTGACATCACCGGATGAAGTATGGGAGAATATTTCTAATCTTTTTGGAAAGACAGATGAAATGAGGGAACATCAAATCAAAAATGAACTGATCTCCCTGAGTCCAAATAGCTTTGAATCCATGCAACTCTATTTCTCCAAGTTCAAAGCACTTGTTTTGCAGCTAAAACATTGTGGGATCGAAAAGAAGGATGATCAGCTGGTATTGGCCATACTCTCGAATCTTGGCCCTAACTATTCAGTGTTTGTTTCAACCTTCTATGCCACAAAGTTGACATCTCAAACCTGGAAGATGCCTAGCCTTGCAGATTTCATGGAATCTCTCACACAAGAACAAGACAAGATGGTGATGATGGGCACCATCAAACCATCCAAAGAGCAAGCTCTAGTTGTTGGAGATTCGAGGGTGGATTCAAAAGAAAAAAGAAAGCTAAAAATCCACCTGAGCAAAAGAGAGACAAGAACAAGTCTCCGAAGGATCCACAAGGTTCCAAGAAGAACTACCAGAAGAAGAAAAACAAAGGAGAAATGAGCAAGTGCGCATACTGCAATAAGGGAAATCACACTGAAAGCTCTTGTATGAAGAAGAAAATAGACATACTGACCCAACTCCTGGAGAAGAATGGCATCTCCCTTCCAGACAGCTCAAAGAAGAGAGAAGGAGGATCAAGTTCAGAATACAGAGAGAGAGTTCATGCATTGGTTGCTGGCACATCAAGCTCACCTAGTTTCATCATTGATTCTAGAGCTTCAAGACATATGGTTTCGACCAAGGAGGAATTCTCCTCACTTGACATGTCGAAAGGTCCACCAATAGTACTGGGAGATGACTCTCTCATTGAAATTTTGGGAAAAGGGAGGATTGATCTTGATCATGGTCAGTTCAAAAATGTGTTGTATGTTCCTGGTCTTGCCTCCAACCTCTTATCAGTGTATCAGATGACTCACGCTAGGTCTCCAAAGAAGTTCATATTATCCCCTGATGAAGTTGAGATCACAGAGATCTCAAGTGGTAAAGTCATTGCAAAAGGAGTTGCAAATCATACTCAGAAGATATACATGTTCTCACACTTCCTACCCTACTCAAACCCCTCTGCTCTTCTGATTCATGCTAATGAAGTAAGCAAGATTTGGCATGAAATATTTGGCCACCTAAATTACAAGTATCTTTCTGATCTTAGTGAAAAAGAGATGGTCATAGGGTTACCAAAGATAAAATTTTCCAAAGGAGTCTGCCAAGGTTGTATCCTAGGAAAACACCCAGAGCATAAATTTGAGAGAGCTAGTCATGAGAGAACCTCTGCACCCCTCGAGTTGATCCATAGTGATGTTTCTGGCCCATTCCCTCATATGTGCATGATTCAGGCCAAATATGCATTGACTTTCATAGATGACCTTTCCAGGTATTGCTGGTTTTACTTCCTGAAACACAAGTCTGAAGTTTTTGGCCTCTTCAAAGTCTTTAAGGCTTTGGTTGAAAACCAGTCTGGGAGGAAACTCAAGGTCTTCAGATCTGAAAATGGTGGTGAGTATGTCAATTCTAAGTTTATTCAATATTGTGTATATGTAGGTATTCATATGCAGCATTCTATCCCTTACACACCACAACAAAATGGTGTTGCTGAGAGGAAGAACATATCACTGAAGGAGATGGCAACATGCATGATGGAGGCCAAAACTTTGCCACCAAAGTATTGGGCTGAAGCTATCAACTGTGCAGCCTATATCCAGAATAGGGTGCCTCATAAACAGCTTGATGGTATGACTCATTTTGAAGCATGGAGTGGGCACAAGCCAGATGTGACCCATTTCAGGATTTTTGGCTCAAGAGCTTGGGCTAGAATTCCAACAGAGAAGAGAAAGGCTTTGCAGCCCCAAAGCCAAGAGTTCCTATTTGTTGGGTACTCTAAAGATTCAAAAGGGTACAAGCTGATAAATTTGATCACAAACAAAGCCTTCATTTAAAGGTGTGTTCAGTTTCAAGAAGAATCCCTAGCAGCAGTGGAAGTGGGAGAAGCCTCTTCACCACCAGAACCTCTGAAAGTAAGTGAAGAGTTTGTTGAACATGATTATTCTGATATGTATGATAGTGATGAGTTCATTGCAGATAATAACAGCCCTACAATGACAAAATGGGCAGCCAATACACTTCATGCAGCAGGAGAGCTATTTGGGAATCCCAACGACCCTCGGAGGACTAGATCTCAATTTGAGAATGCTCTGTGCATGAAGGATCCTATGTTTGATGATAAATGCTATCTGATGGTGGAATCAGATCCTCAAACATGTGAATATGTATTAGGAGATCCAATATGGAAAGCATCCATGAAGGAAGAGTTCAACTCACTCCAGAAGAGCAACACTTGGGAGCTAGTGGATCTTCCCCTAGGGAGGAAGCTAGTTCAGTGTAAGTGGGTGTATAAGACCAAATTTGCTACGGATGGTTCACCTATGAAGTATAAGGCCATATTGGTAGCCAAGGGATACTCACAGGTTCATGGCATAGATTACAATGAGACCTTTGCACCAGTGGCAAAGATGGACTCCATCAGGCTAGCCTTAGTCATTGCAGCTTCAAAGCAATGGGAGGTACATCACTGGATGTAAAGTGTGCCTTCCTGAATGGATATCTCACTGAAGAGATATAAATGCAGCAGCCTCAAGGATTTTCTAGTAACCCATCTCTTGTGTGCAGGTTGAGAAATTCATTGTATGGGCTAAAGGAAGCTCCCAGGGCTTGGTATGCCAAGATTGATAGCTTCTTGCTATCACTGAATTTTGTTTGGTGAAAATCGGATCCAAATGTCTATTTGAATTTAATTAATGGTTCATTAATGATCATTGTGTTATATGTTGATGAACTTCTCATTACAGGAAGCTCAAAGGATGAGATTGCTTCCTTGAAGGGTGCAATGAACCAAGCCTTCTCCATGATAGATTTGGGGCTCTTAAGCCAATTCTTGGGGCTTGATATTTCTCAAACAAAATATGGAATCAAGGTGCACCAGTACAAGTATGCCTTGTATTTTCTGAACAAATTCAAAATGAAGGATTGCAAGCCAAGCAAGACTCCTTTCCTTTCAGGAGTGAAGCTGGAAGAAGCTGATTCTTCACCTATGGTAAACAATACACTGTATAGGCAATTGATTGGATGTTTGTTGTATATTACACATACTAGACCTGATATTTCTTATGTAGTAAGTGTGGATTCTAGATACATGGATCATCCTCATGATATCCATTGGAAAGCATCCAAAAGGATCCTTAACTTTGTTCAAGGAACAAGGACACATGGGATGTTCTATAAAGCAAAATCTGATCTTGATTTGATTGGGTTTACTCACAGTGATTGGACAGGTGATATCACAGAGAGAAATTCCACATTAGGATATGTGTTCATTCTTGTAGAAGGGCCAATCAGCTGGTCAAGCAAAAAACAGAGTGCCATTGCACTCTCATCTATTGAAGCAGAGTATAGAGGAGTTGTAAATACAACAACTCAATGTTTATGGTTGCAGGGGTTATTTGGAGAGTGTGGCTTCGAATCAAAGTACTTAAATACCATCTACTGTTATAACCAGAGTACCATTCGAATCTACAATGATCCAGTTCAGAAGCAGAGAACCAAACACATTGAGATCCATATGCACTACATCAGAGAGCTTGTGCATGATGGCACCATTCGCCTACTCTTCTGTTCATCTTCAGAACAAGTAGCTGATATCTTCACCAAATCATTTTGTGAGAAGACCTTCAGCAATCTCAAATCACTGCTGGGGATTGCTGATCATGCTGTGAAGCATGAGTGAAGACAAGATTTCCAAAATTTTGTTTTACAGTCCATGTTTAAGGGAGGATTTTCCCATGTTGTTTTTTCCTCTTTCCTTGTTTAAATGGACATGCAGTATGTAAAGGGTGACTAAGCCTTGTTGCTAGGCCCTATAATATTCTGATATATTACTCATAAGTCAGGCTTAAGGGGGGGTGTTAGAATAATCAACCCATAGTTAGCTACCTTAGACATTATATTAATCATTTTTGTCTTATTTCCCTAGTTTCATGATTCCACCTTATGCAAGTTGTCAATTGCCTATCCATAGTGGTCAAACTTGCCTATTTTGAATCATGTAGTGCTTGGAAAACCTAAAGGAATCAATTCTGCTTTATTCTTGGCCTCCTAGGTGCCCTTCTACTTTTTCTGCTTTATTGCCTGCTTTTTCAGTGCTTTAAGGCAATTGGGAAAGTTTGACTAGGTGAGGTTAACTAGTTTTTTTTCCTCCACATCCTCCACTCTTTTCTCCTATGAAAAGAATGTATGAGTTTTCCTTCCATCACCTTTTAGCTTTCCTAAGTGATTTTTCCAATTCATGAGCTCCTTAGCTGATTTGGAAACTACTTTATGCACCCATGGGGGAATTGCTTAATTTTAGTAAGCCTCCTTTTGACTAGATTCGAATTGCCTCCTCATGCATTCGAATCCCTTATGTAATTATTTAATGCAGAAACCTATCATGTTACAAGGTTTTCCATTGTACACTTATTCAATACAGTTTAGTGTTCAGCTACATATTTAGTCTCTTTTGTGAGTGATTTTGCATGTACAATTGATAATTGTTGTGAGTAAAATTGTTCTATCACTGGGTTCGATTTCCACAGGAACAAAGTAGTAAAATTTAATGTAGTGTTTAATCCTTTAAACAGATACTTCCAAAAGTTTCCTGTAAATTTAGGATCTCTATCTGATATTATGACTTTCGATATTCCATGCAATCGGAAAATCTGTTTTAGAAAGATATCAGCTATGTTTGTCGCTTTATATGTAGTTTTAACAGGTATAAAGTGAGGTTATTTACTTTACTTATCAACTACTACCATGATAGAATCATTTAAATTCTGATTTCTAGGCAGTCCAGTAACGAAATCAAGACTGATTATCTCCCATTTCCTGCTAGGAATGGGTAATGGATGAAGTAATCCAGCTGGGTGTTGATGTTCAATTTTCACCTACTGACATTCAAAAAACCTAGCGATATATTTTTCTACTTCAGTCTTAATATTTGGCCAAAAACATTATTTTATTAACATAGTTATAGTCTTTTGATAGCCTGGATGACCTGATTATGGAGTTTTGTGGATTTCATCCAAAATTAACAGCTTAACTTTAGGTACATTAGGTACATACATTCTATTTTTATACAGTAAAAATTCTTTGGCTATCAAACTGTGCCCTTTACTTAAGCTTTCTGTTCGATTTTCTTTAGTTTTAGCTTGTAAATTTTGGTAAATTTCATCTTGTTCTATTCCTACGTTAAGTTGTTCATCCAAATATTTAGTATAAGTGTTGATAACTACTACAAAATTCAGCCTTGCATTCCTACTTAATGCATCAGCAACTTTATTTTCTTTACCTTTAATGCGCTGAATTTCGAAATCATACCCACTTAGAAAAGCTAGCCACCTAGCTTGTCTGGCATTTAGACTAGGCTGATCTAATAGATACTTTAATCCTTTATTATCAATCATTAAAATAAGTTTTCTGCCGATTAGGTGATGTCGCCACATCTTTAGAGCATGTATAACAGCTGCTAATTCCAGATCTTAAGTTGCATAATTGTTTTCATGAATTTTTAATTTTCTTGACTCATAGGAAATAACATGCCCTTCTTGAGTCAGAAGACCGCCTAAGCCATCATTGCATGCATCAGTGCACACTACACATTCTTTATTTGGATCAACTATTCTTAAAATAGGTGCACTCGTTAATAAAGATTTTAATTTTTTAAAGCTTTCCTCACATTTTTGGTTCCAATCAAACTTCTTTCCTTTCTTCTACAAGGAATTTATCAGATTCACGATCCTCTAAAAACCTTCAATGAACCTCCGGTAATAACCAGTAATTCCCATGAAAGATCGAACATCAATTACATCCTTAGGAACCGACCAATCTTCGATTGCCCTTATCTTTTAAGGATCTACTAAAATCCCTTCCTTGGTCACCACATGACCTAAGTACTGAATCTTATCCTTGAATAAATCAAATTTACTAAACTTTGCAAAGATTTTTTTTGTTGGCAAAGTGGTGGAACCCCCCTGACTAGCATGGTTTCCATTAGCTAAGTAACCACGAACCAGGGGCATATAAGCCGTCAAAATCACCCGGGGATCGCACTCGGCCTGGACCGCACCAACCCTTAACATGGTTAGATTTTTTGGTATTCGACAGGATTAGAACCGACAACCTTCTAGCTTAGGGGGCGTCTTAACCATACCCCGCCACCAACTATTATACATCTCACGGATTAAACTTTGCAAAGAGTTGATGATCTCATAACTCTTGCAAAGAGTTGTTGTAAGGGTTATTAACGTCTCCGTAATGTTTGTCTATTAACAGATAGATCTTTAAGATAAATAAAACCTCCCTCTAACTTTACTTTAAGTGATTTCCAGTTCTTAATAGAGCTCATGGTTTTTTATCATAACTCGTTTTCTGACATAAGAGTTTATTGCTATCTTATTTTAATATTTAAAGTGTTGCTTATCATTATAAAAATAGACCTAAGTCTTTCAGAACATAAGCCTATTGTATACTTTTTAGCTCTGTTTTAATTAGGACTCAATATGGTAAATTTATCAGCTTAACATCGCTTGTAATTTATAAGGTATCCTCTACATAAAAAAATTCGTCAAGATTGTGACTAGAAATCACATTTTCTTCATGACCAACGTAATGCGACAACTTCACATTACCCTACTATTTACTTTTATGTAAATAAGATGGAATAAAATACTAGAGAGTTTACTATTCTAAACTCCAGATTCTAACTTAACCTGTATTCGATACATATTAGAGCTTGGTAGAAAATATGGAGCCCAAAGATTATGTGTTTATAAGATATTTATCCTAAATCCAGTACTGTAGGTCATTTAAAAGTGTAGGAGCTATTTAAGTGTATATATGTTAACCATATCTATAAACACTTTATTGATTTAAGTCTAGTTCTCATAACTTAGACAATCATAGTTCATGATTATAAGAACCAGTCAATAAGGCATTTACAATCTTGTTCAAGCTTCTACTATCCTCTTAATCTTTTTCTTACGAATTTGATTAAGAGGATTATAAGATCCTTTACAAAACTAAACATTGATTTCATAAATAAAAAGGTTCTTATGAATAATGGTTTCATGGTTTAAACATTAGGTTAAACGATAGCAAAAATCTCATCCGTTATGAAGACTTGACTTCATTGTGACAATAATATGATATTGAATTTATGTATAATATACATTATCATTATGTGCAATGATATAAATAATTAAAAATTATTTGCTCCAAAATGATGCAGTGAAGACTATACAAATGAACCCACCGTGATGTGGATTGATTGCTGGGCATGTGGAACTCTCCTCGCCATGCAATACGTGACTTATAAGATTTCCCTTGAAACCCTAGTCCACATTGTTCAACGATGGTTTCGGTCTCTCCATGGTTGGGTTCACTGCAGCCATGAGGGCTCGCAGTTGCTCGCCTCCAGCTCCACTGTCTGTGCATTTTTTTGAAGACCCGTTGTTTAGGGTGAGAGTTGTAAAGTCGTAGCTCGTTAGTGAGTTGATTTTTACAAACAATCTTGCTGTGTGTGAGGATTGTATTACACAATTGGTAGTTTCAGTGTTGAAGTCGTGGTTTGGCCACTTCCTTGGCTTGCTCTTGCTCCAGTTGTCGATGTAGTTGTTACCTCGAACTCGGATGCCTCCTTCTCATGTGAATACGAGGGTTTTTGTGCTCATGGTGTTGGTCTGCCTTCTTCATGACCTCAGTTTTGAACATTATAGGTAACACATCTTTTTTAAGAAGTTGAAAGCTATAAGGAATTTACAGTTTCAGTTCTACATTCATGTTTTTAATTATGTTTAGGTTTTCAATTTGCAGGTGATAGTTCGCATAGCAACTGGAAGGAACCACTTCTCATTTGGACCGGCGTTCAGTATACTGGTAAGCCCCAGTTATAAAATGGCTCTCCCTACTTGTACAGAATTAGGGGAATTGTTTGCAGTTGGAAGAAGTTACGGCATGGTCTTTCCCAGTATTGGGTTGTTGTTCTTCAGTTTATAAGTTTCATTTTTGTTTTAAAACACTTCCTTACAGCAAGGCGACTCTGGATCAATGCCGTGATTTGTAATACTCTATTCTTGTGTTAAAAAAAAGGATTTTACATTATTGTAAGATTTGATATAAAATCTGTTAGTTTCGTTTATTAAAACCCCATGTCACGATATGGGTGCACCAGCTGAGAGTTGGTTTTTGTACACTGTTTAAGTTTAAAGCCTTTCATCCTGTAAATAAATACATAAGGTTTTTAAAATCAAAAGGATTTTCCTTCGAGCTTGGACTCATTTTATCTTAATGCTATTATTGTGACTCTGTGTACTTAGGTTTTTTTACCCTATTCGGCTGTGAAATAATAATTTATTGTTTATTATTTATTCTGTATTATGTTTTTTTTAATGGCTTTAAGACTGTCACTCAGTTATATTATAAGTTGTTTTACTTGCTAGCTCAGGAATTTCGAGCTAGGGTTTCCTAAATGAAACCCTTGTTTACATAAATCTTTCAATTTCTCTATTATTTAATAAGTATTGTTAATTGTTGAACTTGTTTTAATTAATGTTATAGGTGTGTTGTGAAAACTGTAAGTGATATTTAAATGTCTATTCTTTTATCTATTCTTAAGGACTGTAAACAATCTTCTCATAATCTAATTGTTTATTTATAAATATACTCCAAAATAATTGGATTGTAGCTTAGGTATTTTATTTATAAAAATGATTTCTAGTTTAGGGTTTTGACCCTGTAGATTATCTTTACAGGTATAACCTATTACTGAATTTAAAATAGCTCTTTTCTAAATAGGTATTTAATTTTTATGTTGGTTATAATCCTAATCTTATTGCTTTTACTGAAATGTTAGAAATAATTTTATTAGAGTTAATTGTAAACATAAATTCAGTAACTAGTCCGTTCTTGATAATTTAAAAATCCTTTCCGTAAAACTTTTCTTGTTTATAGTAACTGTTATCTTAGTTTAGTTAACATTATAATTTAATAGTTTATTTCTCTGTTTAACTGAATGTACTAAAGTAATTATAGTTTGATTATCTGTTTAACTGAATGTACTAAATAATTATATTTTATTTCTCTGTTTAACTGAATTTACTAAAGTAGTTTACCTGTATGTTTTCTACTGCATTTGCAAATAGTTAAAACACGAAATAATATATTGATAACATAACAGAGTTTAATCTCATGCATATTTTAACTTGAATAAGAAGGAATACTTCATTTATCTACTAAGGTATTTTCCTAACATAATAATAATCCTTCTATCTATACTAACATATTGCTTTTTCTAATATATTTACATACATTAGTTTGTAGAACAATAGCATAGATAATTAGGTTATTGTTCTTTTTGATGATGACCTACATATTGAAATAAATTACTTGCTATTATAAAATGCGTAACATATCTAATCATTTCAGTCTCTTATAATTTCGTTCATCTACTTTTAAATACTCTGTCTATGGTGGAGTATGGTCTGGTCCTTCCAGACATGGAAAAACACAAATTAGAATTATTTTTCATCTATTCAGATTCATTCCTTTAGAAATATAAACGATTACTAACTCTGACATTTTACAACTAAATATTTAACATTCAAATAACAATCAGATTCACTTTTAACCATCTAACACAGTAAAACTAAAGAATGTAGAATCTGAATAATATGGACAACAACAGCATTAGGAGGGCATTCCTCCTTACCAAACTCCTAGAGAGCGCTCAAACAATGCTTCCTCAGGACCCTCGAGCTTGTTCCTGGTCTTCTTGGCAGAGCACTGGTGGAGCATGCAAACAATAGACTAGTCCGATGACTCAGAAAACACTCTGCACTCAGCAGTAAGATCCTTCAGTTGAAAAGATGCACTAGATCACTTAGCAGTTAACCCCTCAAACTCTTTCCACAAATTCCCTTGTCATTGAATTTCTCTGAAGTACATTCACCTAAATGATCACTTCTCTAGAATGAGCAGCCCCAACTCTCTTCAATGTGAATTTTTATAAAGATTGACTAAGTCTTTTGGGTTAGTTGTCATTAATTGAGCGACCTACTCTTATACCACTTTCTTGGGGGATCATGACCCCAAATGTAGGGAGGTTGCTACCTGCAATAGTTGGAAGTGGTTTTAGGATGCTGTCACATGTCTGTTTTCTCACCACCCAGTCTCCTCCACCAATTTGACCAGTAAACACTCTTTTAACAGCTCTCGTAAGCTATTGTCTCCACCTTTATTTATTTATAATTAAAATATTCAGAATTACATTAAATATCCTTGACTCTGCTAAGTCATAAATTACAAATTAGCATAAAATTTAACATATTGTCTTTAAATAAAATTAAATCAAATAAAATTGGTTTTTGCAAAATTGAGGCATGTGACAATCCGAGAAAGGCTCTAGCACTTATATCCACTGTCATGGTAGGACACACCTACTACCATCCAGGAAAGGCTCCAACACATACATACACCAACAGGATAGGACACACCTAATGCCATCAAAGAAAGGCTCTAGCACTTACATATACCAACATGATAGGACAAACCTAATATCATTTGGGGAAGGCTCCAGCACTTGCATACAATAGCATAGTAGGACACACCTACTACCATCCAAGGAAAGGCCCCAACACCTACATATATTGGCATGGTAGGACACACATAATACCATCTAGGGAAAGTCCATGACACTTACATCCATGGGCATGGTAGGACACAACTAATACCATACATGGGAATTCCCCAACACTTACATCCAATGGGATTATAAGACACACCTAATACCATCTAGGGAAAGGCCCCATCACTTACATCCAATGGCATGGTAGGACACACCAACTACCATCCAGGTAAAGGCTCTGCACTTACATCTGCCGACATGGTAGGACACACCTACTACCATCTAGGGAAAGGTTCTGCACTTACATCCATCGGCATGGTAGGACACTCCTACTACGATCGAGGGAGTCGCTCTGCACTTACATATGTCGGCATGGTAGGACACACCTACTGCCATCCGGGGAAAGGATCAACACTTACATCTGACTATGGGAGGAACCAATTTTTCAACTATGTCAGATAAGAACAACACTTATATCTAACCATGGGAGGAACTAATCCTAACACCATGTAAGAAAGTCACACCACTTACATTTGAACATGGGAGGAACCAATTCTACCACCATGTCAAAACGCCATAGCACTTACATCTAACCATGTGAGAAACCAATCATGCACCATGTTAGAAAGGAAAAACACTTACATCTGACCATGGGAGGAATCAATCCTGCCACCATGTCAGTAAGGCACATAGACTCATCACTTCCTCTTGGAAGGAACCTCGATCTGGATAACACCAAGCTTCTCCCTGAATTACTCAAACTTCACTCTGGCTAATAAATTCATCAACGCATCATCTATTTGCTTGTCCATCACAACATATTGGAGATTCACTAATCCTCTCTACACGATATCACCAATATAGTTATATTTGATCTCGATATGCTTCAACTTGTCATGGAACATTGGGTTCTCTTACAACTTCACATAACTCTGGTTGTTGCAATATATACAACTAGAATCCAAATGGAGATCAAATGAATCAGATAGTAGCTTCCTTAGCCACACTGCATCACAAATAGATGAACAAGCTGTGGCATACTCTACTTCGGCTATACTCAGTACCTTGTAGGACTGCTTCCTGCTAAAGCAAGAGATCACACCTGATCCCATACTGAAGGAACACCCTGAATTTCTGTTCCTATTAATGGAATTTCCTACCCAATCTGAATCCACATAACCCTTCCGGTTAATTTTTTGACTCACCTCACAGTTGAACCCATAATCAACTGTTCCCTTTAGGTACCTTAGAATATGCTTTGTGACCCATTTCAGAATTTTTGGCTCAAGGGCTTGGGCTAGAATTCCAACAGAGAAGAGAAAGGCTTTGCAGCCCTAAATCCAAAAGTGCCTATTTGTTGGGTACTCTGAAGATTCAAAAGGGTACAAGATGATAAATTTGAGCACAAACAAATCCTTCATTGAAAGGTGTGTTCAATTTCAAGAAGAACCCCTAGCAGCAGTGGAAGTGGGAGAAACCTCTTCACCACCAGAACCTATGAAAGTAAGTGAAGAGTTTGTTGAACATGCTGATTCTGATATGTTTGATAGTGATGAGTTTATTGTAGATCCTAACATCCCTACAAGGCCAAAATGGGCAGCCAAGACACTTCTTGCAGCAGGAGAGCTAGTTGGGAATCCCAATGACCCTCGGAGGACTAGATCTCAATTTGAGAGTGCTCTTTGCATGAAGGATCCTATGTTTGCTGAGAACTTCTATCTGATGGTGGAATTAGATCCTCAGACATATGAATATGTAGCAGGAGATCCAATATGGAAAGCAGCCATGAAGGAAGAGTTCATCTCACTCCAGAAGAGCAACACTTGGGAGCTAGTGGATCTTCCCCTAGGGACGAAGCTAGTTAAGTGTAAGTGGGTGTATAAGAAAAAATTTGCTACTGATGGTTCACCTTTGAAGTACAAGGCCATATTGGTAGCCAAGGACTACTCATAGGTTCATGGCATAGATTACAATGAGACCTTTGCACCAGTGGAAAAGATGGACTCCATCAGGCTAGCCTTAGCCATTGTAGCTTCAAAGCAATGGGAGGTACATCACATGGATGTAAAGTGTGCCTTCCTGAATGGATATCTCACTGAATAGATATACATGCAGAATACTCAAGGATTTTCTACTAACCCATCTCTTGTGTGCAGGTTGAGAAAGTCATTGTATGGGCTAAAGCAAGCCCCCAGGGCTTGGTATGCCAAGATTGATA